>JAOVYW010000036.1:2029689-2072924 GCA_025775045.1 Hiodon tergisus
TCTCTCATAGCGTCATTGATAAATGCCTGGAAGATTTACTAGCCCAAAGGGCATGACTTGATACTCGTATTGGTCAGTTGCAGTGTTAAAGGTCTTCCATTCATCTCCAGCTCAGATCCCAACAAGGTAGTAGGCGTTCTGAAGATCTAATTTGGTGAAGATAGTCGCACCTTGTAGGAGTTTGAAGTCCGTGGTTATCAGTGGTAGTGAATAGCGGTTCTTTACAGTAATGAGATTCAGACCCTGGTGCATAATCGAAGGCCACTGTCCTTCTTCCCAACAAAGAAGAACCCAGCCCCCGCAGGTGAAGTCAAAGGACGAATGAACCCACAGAAAAAGAGCTTCATTGATATACTCCTCCATGGCAGTTCTTTCTGGAGTGGCGAGGGAAAAGAGTCTCCCTCAAGGTGGGCAGGTTCCAGGAAGCAGGTCAACAGCGCAAGGTCTATGGGTCAGCAGAGAGGCTGCTCGACTTTACAAAGGTCTGCGTATTTCGGGGGTACTTGAGACAGCTGGTTGATGAAGTTTTCCGGTTATCCCGAGTCTAACAGAGCAGTAACCGAAGGTTTGTCTGTGCTCCACTTGATGGTTACGGGCAATATGAATATGGATGGTAACCTGAGGTGAGGCTGATTTTTTGCTGGTAGCTAGTGGGAGGTTTGGGCACAGACTCAGCAGGTGGTCCTTGATGTCCCATCTGATGGGGGCAACGATGCAGGTGGGTGGCAGAATGGGTTCTGACGAAGATGGAGTGATGTAACTAGTTCAGACTAGTTCAGACCGGGCAATGACCTTCTGGTGAGGGAAGCGACTATAGAGCTGATGCCTTGAATGAACCATCGAGAAAATTTGGCAAAACCTAGGAACAGCTGAAGCTTCTTAATAGTCTGTGGGAGTGGCTACACTGAGACAGCCCTTACCTTGCTCTAGTCCATCTGGCTACCCTAGGCATTGATGATGTTAACTAGAAAGTTGATCAGTTCCCGGTGACATTCACACTTTTCTTCCTTGACGAATAGTTTGTTATGAAGCAGACAGTGGAAACATGGCAAACATACTCAGCAAAGGTAAGGGAGTAAATCAATTTCGTCAAGGATCTCAAAATCTAATTAGTATTTATAATTAACTAGAAAACAGAGGGAGCATTGGCTAGACCATAGGACATCACCTGGTACTTATAATGACCACTGTCAGAAATAAATGCAGTCTTCCATTCGTCTCCTTCGCAGATGCGAATGAGATTATAGACACTGCGCACCCCTTTCAACTAGAGGGAGAGAGAGGCTATCAACATGAGTGGAATGCCATCAGGAGAAACAGCTGTCTCCGGGAGCAGGGCTTTGTCATTCCAATGGAAAGGGTTTGGAACTGTAGCGTATTGTCGGCTGCTGATTGAGAGCCATGCTGCAGCATTAACAGCTGTTCCCCTGGATCCTTCCTCTCCACTGGAAGACCTCACAAAGATGGGCAACAAATTCACCAAAGGATCCAGGAATTCTTCCATGTTGTGTCCAGACAGCTGAAGCTGAAGCTGAAGGGCTTTGCCAGTGAACAGGGTTATCAGGAAGGCTATCGTTCCTGAGCTGGTAGGGAATGCTGCAGCCTGATGCATGTGATGCAAGTATAGAGAACAGTGGAGCAGTAAGCCATCATGTTTGTCGGGGGGCCATTAAATTTATCGGGATAGTCAATTGAATGGATTTCCCTGGTATGACAGACGTATAAAGAGCTGCGCCCTGAAGTGCAGTAGCTGGTGACGATTCAGACTGACCTGCCGTTGTCAGCTCTTCTAGAGTGTGGGTGAGCCGGTGGAGTTTTTCGCTAAGCTTACCAAGGAGGCTTCCATGGGAAGAGAGTGAAGTCTGATACCTGGAAAACATTGGGTCCATTTCAGGCGAAGAGTGCTGAAGAGTAAACCCTAGTGCAGGGCTTTTATTTTGAAAGGTGACCAAAAAAAAAAAAGGAGGCGGACAAAAATTGTTGTCAAGGCAGGCAGTAGTCAGGTGCACAGCGTCAAAATCCAAAACAGGCAAATCAGGAAATCAGTATCAAAAGTGTAGGCAAGAGTCGGTTAATCAAATCATGGCATGTCATTGACTAGGAAACAACTGCTCAAAACTGAAAGTAAGTAACATGACTTTGCACAGTGAAAGAGTGGTATAAATGGTGATCAGGGAACAAGTCTGGGGTGCTATAGAATATCTGAGATTCTAGTGTTCAGATCTTCAGATCAGATCTTCTTACCTGAATCGGGGCAGGACTGGTGGAATATTTTACTCATAGACATTGTCCTCTTCGCTTGTTCCATTATAGCTAAGCCTTCCAACCCACATCATGTCTGTTAAAACATAATTGCTTTTCATAAAACCCTATCAAATGGTTTACATGGCTCACAGGTCAGGTGGGAGGGCCCCTTAGCAGAATTTAGCTTAGGGCCCAAGGGAGGTCAGGACCGGCTCTGTTAACAAGCTTAAAACTACTTTATGATCTCAGCTTTCCTGAGCAACTGAGTCTGTTGTAACCCTCAAATTAGTTTAAATATAACATATAGCTTTAACTTTTCTGTGGAATTGTATGCATTAAGTATATTGGTATAATTACTCATAATTGGTAGAATTTACTTCACTTCTCATGGGGTGGCTCAAGGCTCTTTTAGGGACTCAGGGGCTCCCCTGAGCTTTGCTGTAACTCAAACCCTAAATTGCATACAAAATTCATCAGAAAAGAACAATGAAAAGTGCCTGTACTTTGTTATAAGGGTCTTCAAATTTGGGATCCATCAATAATATCATATGAGTTCCAACACGATAAGCATATGGTTGCAATGGGAATAACAACAAAAAGGTGTACAGCCTAAAAACTAGCCACATCACAAATTCCTGATCTAAATAGGTCCTACATCTATAGGGTATGTGTGGCACGTGAGGGCGTGCCCGATTGGAGAACGGCTGGAGGCGGAGACACGGGATCATCATAACAAAATTCCATTAAATAAAGAAATAAATATATAGATAAATGAAATATAGTTTTTATGTTGTAAGCACCAAATTAACAAAACAACTCTGAGCCTTCGCCAGCCTAACTAACCTCCCTAACTCTCTCTTCTCTTTTAAAGAGTCTTAATTGTGGGCATCTGAATGTGATCATCATTAGTGAAAACACACTCAGGTGCGCAAAGAGGTTCTATTAGAGGATGTGGCCCTCCCTCTCAGCTTTGCTGTCCATCATCCCCAGTAGGATATTTTCTCTGGGCTTGAGGTCATGGCTCCCGGCTGCCTGCCACAGCACTAAATTCACCTTTACTGTCCACTGTTAGAAAATTGTATAATGTTACAAATGATGATTGTTTGAATGGTCCCCAGACAATATCTATGTATCTCAATAGGATCTCTCGGCAGATTCAGAGCAGTAAAGGTTGCCTAGCATTCCAGTGACCTTTGGAGTTACTGCACTGAGGATCACCTAAATGGCCAACTGAATGGAAAAAGAAAACAACTTAATAACCATTAAGCTTTGACTAGTGATATAGTGAAAGACAAAACAGCCCAAGGGCGTTGCGTGTTTAAAGGGACTGTATTTTCATTTAGATCTCGATAACGTGCTTGGACTAAGAAGGAGTCACTTATGCAATCCTGTCTGATGGGATGTGCCAGTATCGGCCGTATCAGGTGACAACTGTAATGAACTACTATATATCTAATGAGGGCCAATGGTGTGTTTTGACTAATCATTAATAAGCCAGTCAGACACATTTAGTCCTTTTGGAGCATAGGTCATCCACCATGATGCCTCATCAGTTTTGGGCCCAAATGTGATGGCTCCTTCTTGAATGTTTTGTCTTTGAACCTCCTGCTGAACTTCTGCTGGATATTTTGGTTTTGGCTGATTATCTCTCTTTTTTAATATGTTGGAGAGAACATGGTTTGAATTATAATGACTTCTTCTTTGAATGTAATGTTTGGTTCATATACCTGAATTCAGCAGTATTACAGATGTGTATGGTGTACATATAGAGAAATATGTGGATATGGACTTTTTCACAGTAATCTTTGCTGCGCATTTGTGGTTACACATTCTGTATTGATGAAAGGATTCTGCAATGGTAACATGTACCTTTGCTGTTGGTCAAATTGTGACTGAATATTTTACTCCTAGACGTTGTCCTCTTCGCTTGGATACACAGCTAAGCCTTTCAACCAACAGCATGTCTGTTAAAAAATAATTGCTTTTCATAAAACCCTATCAGTTCTACACAGTAAAAAAAGTATGGTGAGCCATTTTCTTAACCAAAAGATTGTCACTACAGCTTTCCACCATTAAGTTATCTGGAATTGTATGCATAAAGTATATTGGTATAATTAGAGGTACTGTACATTTACTTCCCCCCAATTATTAACTTCACTTCCCATGGGGTGGCGCAAGGCTGTTATAGGGACTCAGGGGCTCCTCTGAGCTTTGCTGTAAATCAAAAATTCCTAAATTCCAAGCAAAGTAAAAAGTCCTTTTTTTTGCAGAAAAGTAAAAAAAACAACAGTATTTCCATTTTAATATCTTAATATTCATGAATATGTAATTGAAATGTCCATTCTGAAAGCATTCTCCTGAACTGAATTTAGTACTTGAATTTGTCATTATGGTTCCTTGATGTGAAAGCTTAAATGCAATGCTTACTTTGACTTGGAGTGCATGGAGGGTTTTTGTACTGTGCAAATACATATAAATGTAGTCTATGGTGTTCATATTTTGTCTTCTGCATTCGTGTGTCAATGAAAAAAAAATCACCTTTTGGATTTTCAAAAGCTCATTTACTAAAAGAGTTCTGCAACAGATGGTATGGCCTCCACAGAGCCCTAATCTCAACATCATCAAGGCTGTCTGGGATTACCTGGACAGAAAGAAGCAAACAAGTCTGTAGAATAACTGTGGAAAGTTCTCCAAGATGCGTGGCTCTACCTCAAAGAGTGGTTTTATATATTTATTATATTTAGATAGTTATTTTATTACTATCTTTTTTGGTGTTTTTTTTTTTGTTTTGTTTTTTACTGTTTATTGCCCTATGGTATTTTTTTATATTTAGAAACTTTTCATTTAATTATTTGATACATACATACAGTATATACAATGATCGGCCATAACATTATGACCACTGACAGGTGAAGTGAATAACACTGATAATATCGTTATCATGGCACCTGTCAGTGGGTGGGATATATTAGGCAGCAAGTGGACATTTTTTTCCTCAAAGTTGATGTGTTAGAAGCAGGAAAAATTGGGAAGCGTAAGGATCTGAGTGACTTTGACAAGGGCCAAATTGTGATGGCTAGACGACTGGGTCAGAGCATCTCCTAAACTGCAGCTCTTGTGGGGTGTTCCCGCAGTGGTCAGTACCCATCAAAAGTGGTCCAAGGAAGGAAAAGCAGTGAACTGGCGACAGGGTCATGAGGCTCATTAATGCACGTGGGGAGCGAAGGCTAGCCCGTGTGGTCTGATCCAACAGATCAGCTACTGTACCTCAAATTGCTGAAAAAGTTAATGCTGGTTCTGATGGAAAGGTGTCAGAACACACAGTGCATCGGAGTTTGTTGCGTATGGGGCTGTGTAGCTGCAGACCAGTCAGGGTGCCCATGCTAACCCCTGGCCACTGCCGAAAGCGCCTACAATGGGCCCATGAGCATCAGAACTGGACCAGAGAGCAATGTTAGAAGGTGGCCTGGTCTGATGAATCACATTTTCTTTTACATCACATGGTTGGCCGGGTGCGAGTGCGTCACTTACCTGGAGAACACTTAGCACCAGGATGAACTATGGGAAGAAGGCAAGTCGGCGGAGGCACTGTGATGCTTTGGGCAATGTTCTGCTGGGAAACCCTGGGTCCTGCCATTCATGTGGATGTTACTTTGACACGTACCACCTACCTAAGCATTGTTGCAGACCACGTACACCCTTTCACGGCAACGGTATTCCCTGATGGCACTGACCTCTTTCAGCAGGAAAATGCACACTGCCACAAAGCAAAAATGGTTCAGGAATGGTTTGAGGAACACAACAACGAGTTCAAGGTGTTGACTTGGCCTCCGAATTCCCCAGATCTCAATCTAATCGAGCATCTGTGGGATGTGCTGGACAAACACGTCCAATCCATGGAGGTCCCACCTCGCAACTTACAGGACTTAGATCTGCTACTAACATCTTGGTGCCAGATACCACAGCACACCTTCAGAGGTTTAGAGGAGTACATGCCTCAACGGGTCAGGGCTGTTTTGGCGGCAAAAGGAGAACCTTCAAAATATTAGGAATGTGGTCATAATGTTATGGCTGATCGTTGTATATGCCTGATCTAACCCAAAGCCATGCCCACGAGTAGCCTGATCTAACCCAAAGCCATGCCCACGAGTAGCCTGATCTAACCCAAAGCCATGCCCATGAGTAGCCTGATCTACCGGGGTAGAATAACTGCAGTGTGACCATAATGGTCTTCTGTGTTCTTGTTCTTTGAAAAGTCTCAGGGTAATAGTTGAATAGTGAATAGTGAATAGTTGTGATGGAAAGACCTGGACCCGCTCAATGGTGCCATTTTTTTTAAGAATCAATAATTTCCTATTTTATTTGATCATTTCCCCTTGGCTGATCAGACTTTAAAGATCAAATAAGTTCTCTGTGTTAGTGGTAAATGGTCCGATCTTGGGGATCTCATCTTGCCCATATGCATTGTCAGGTTTTCCTAAGGCTTGTCGACAAAGCGGGACTGTGGCCATTTATTTATTTTCTCAGATCGTGCCCGGAAGTGTGAATCTCTGTGATCCAGATTGTATGCATTTAAAGTGTGCATTTGTCAGATAGTGCCTGGCAGTGTGAACCTCTGTGATCCAGATTGTATGAATGTAAAAGTTCCCATTTGTCAGATGGTGCCCGGTAGTTTGAATCCCTGTGATCCAGATTGTAAGAAATGTAAACTGCTTGTATTTCATGTTTACTCGAACTGTCATCACTCTATAATTAATATGCACTGATTTTAAACCGATGGAGGCAATTTGCACATAATGAGACCATGGGCAAAACAACAGATGCTCCCATCGATGACATGACTGTATTATAAAGGAAGACTATTGTGAGGTCTTTGAATAATTAGACACAGATATTTTTTTGGAATAGGTTTTTTAAAACTAAATGTTACATAAGACCAAGAAACAGAAGGCGACTGCAATTTAACTAATGCAGAGGAAAGTAAAGAATTCATGCTGCCAAGAAAAAAGATACTGCTGCTAATACTAGTTTTACAACAACTACTACTACTACTACTACTACTACTACTACTACTACTACGGCAACATAGTTCCCCTGATTCTACAGACTATATACGGAGGAATAGTCTGTCTGTTTTAGGTGATAATCCTTGTTCACGTGATTATTTTATTTATCCAGATCAACACATTATGAACAAGCGACATACCGAAAAATAATTTAATGCTGTTTCTATGGACACAAAAAAGTGCAATGATCTTGAGAGAAGGACTTTTCAAATGCTACAAATTTAAGTTAAATGATTAATGCCAGATGCTGGATGTGAGTTAGTTGAGTGGTTGTTGAACATACTGTTCTTTCTGTGGCTATGTGGGAGAAGGATGTGATTGAAAAATTGAGGGGGTTGACAGCAGGGCAGGTCATCTGATTTTGGGATATCATTAATTGAGCAAATTATACAACAGGGAGGTGCATACAGTCACCAAGGTCATAGCAGCCAAATCTCTATTCATGCTGTGATGTCTTCTGAATCGAACCCTGTGTTCACTTTCATTCGCCTATCATTCTAGAGCAAATATTTTATATTTGTAATGTGACGGAACCACTAAAGATTTTTACAAAATTTACTCAACACAGTTAAGTTGCCATGCCAGAGGTCATTCGTTCGCTTGTCATCCACATTTTCTTTTTCTCCTGACATTTAATGTTATGTTAGATGCGAAAATATTTCAGCAGCAGTCCTATCCATCTTTAGATTTAGCTGTTCATGGCTAATTCTGAAATGCTTAATCCAACGTGTAACATCTATCTAATGTCTGTCTGACATTTATTCAACTTGCAGCGTTTATCCTACATGTAACGATGCAGCTGCATTACACATTTTGTTATGCAACTATTTTGTGTTTCTCACACAAAGTAATCAACACTGGGGCTGGTTCACACCTAGCGTGATTAACTGGGAAATGAAAATGTACTATTGTCTTTAAAAGTCCAGTTTCTGACACTGTTATGATAATGGAGACAAGGCAGCGTTAAAATACTCTGAATTCTCTTATGGAAAATTGGAAGGAAGGAAATTGACTATTTTTATGCCAAATAAATTGCCTTTCTGATAATCCAATTTGGTTCTGTTTAACCATGAAATGTTTTTTTTTTTCCCTTTAGAAAGTGAACGTTAAGAAATAAAAGCAGTTCGGCCGGGTTAAATATAATTCATGTTTGGATTTATTAAGAACCCAAAATCAACATTTGTTTTGGACCTGATGGTCTTTAAAAGTGTATATTTATCTCAGACAAGATGAGGTTGTGCATGTTCTTGTGCATATCGTCCGCATGCAGAGACAAATTTCAGCATCAACATAAACAAAGAGAACAAAGCGACATGAAACTCAGAGAATATTTTTTTTATTTTGCGGCTCTGCCTTTTTCATCTTGTCCCAGAAAGAGATACTCCAAGACAGCCCTGAAGACATGAAGTGTGATGCAGCACATGTTTGATTCATGCCTTTCCACTGGCTTGAATATTCAAATTGACGACCAGTGCGGTCTCCGAACCCATCTCACCCATGTTTTTCAAAGCTGGCCTCCAGTCCTGCAACCACTTATCTTTGTTATGAATTATATTATACCACATGAAAAGCTGCAGCCTGTCCCATTGGAAAATCCAGGCTGGCGGAAATCAAGCACCAATCAACCCGGTTCTGCTCCACATTGGCGCACACAGTGCTTAATGCATCAGTTCATTAAGGCAAGCTCTTTTAGAGAATTACTCAGTTTGATGCAATGTCATGAAATCAATTTGTCTTATCCTCTTTCGCCACTTTCACCTTCAGTGCAGTTATGGCTACATTGTAGTATCTAAAAGCTTTTAAACATGTGACCTTCAGAAGAAGGTGAGTTGCACTGTGATCTTTTTTCAACACAAGCATTCTGAGTCACTCAGTCATTTGTTCCAAGGACATTGTGTATCAAACGTTTATCGCCCTTATTTATACTTCTGTGTAAACCCAGATGGATCAATAGATTTGACAATTGACAATCTTTGGTGATTTTGGAGCCTTCATATTATGTTCTAGTCAACATTAGTCACGCTGAATAATTTCATTTCATTAAGTGATTTTCAAAATGCACCCTGGTTTGTACTGCGATTTGATATGGAACACCATCAGGCAATATGTAAATAGTGAAGTATGTAAAAATAAGTATTTTCTATGTAATACTAAAATGTAAATAGCGTCCGTATATATAGCAGTATATGTGTGCAACAATTGATTTGCTTTTCAAGATTATTTGCTGAAAATTTCTTCTTCTCATACATATTACATCATAATCTATCCTGTTTGGTGGTTTCAATTGAACTTTTCTAAACATGAGAAGTAACACACAAAAAAAAAACTATGGGGAAATCAATTACACGGCATGACACAGAACTGCAGTGGCAGTGAGCTCATTGAAGTTACACCAGCACTTCCAGTAAGCTTCACATTCCATTTCTTCTACTTTTGTTATTTCAAGACTAGTGATCAATATTTCATGTGTTTTGGATGCCACTTCTGCTTTATACTTTTGTGGTTGTTTTTATGTTCCTGTCATGAAGTGGGAAGGGAGGAGAAGAAATATGGGGATTTCTTTTTTGAGTTTTTCCCTGATAGTTTTATTCTGGGTTGCAAACGTTATTAACCCCAGTTGTTGACAGGACATTGTATGTCTGTTGAGTGTGAAATTAGCCAAGTGGCCTAGCAGTTATCATTGCTGTGGCTATACTTACTTTCTTTTTGTTTAGTTTTGTTTTGGTTATAATTATTTCAGAAGAGAGGGACGTTTCTTTTGGTTTTTCTTTTGATTTAATGATCTTGTTTTGTTTTGTGTTGTATTGTTCTGTTTTGTGTTATCTGGAGTCACAAGCAGAAGATGTCCTTCCCTGCATCTTTAATCACAGCAGGAAGGGGCTTCTCTGGCTGCAGGCTGAGTGAGTGAGTAGGCTGTGCACAGTCTAGCTGCAGGTTGAGTGAGTGGACTTCTCACAGTCTGGCTGCAGACTGAGTAAGTAAGCAGGCTTCCTAGAGTCTAGCTGCAGGCTGAGTGAGTGAATGTGCTGCTCCTTACAGACCAAGACGGGGAGGGCCATCTACAGCCAGATCAGCAACAGGCCAAGAGAGGTCATGCCAACAACCTCCCTCTTAGGAGCCAGCCCACCCATGTGTTTTGTATTGTCCTTTCTTATCTGTCCAGCCAGTTGGGGAGCTACCTGGGCACATTCCTGTTTATTTCATGGTTGTGGTGTCTGTCATTGTTCCCCACTTTTTACTACTCATTTCCCTCTGTTCTCCTTGAATATTTAACTTCTAGGTGGGCATAAATGAAACCCCAGAGCAGTGCATTGGAGAAGACATTTGCAGTTTGGATCCATTGGTGTTTAAATCAGATTTAAACAATTTAATTCAATTTTACGACATCAAAATAACTCTTCCTCATGAATTTCCTCTGTACTCACCTATTCCACATCAGCCTTTAGCAGTGGGTGTGAGGTACATACATTGAATTTTATAGAGCCCAATTATTTCCAGCAAGCTGACCCGTGATTTATAATATTCATTTTAGTAGCGAACAACATAGGGAATTAATCTTGTTTTATCTCATACTGCTCTCTCAATTTTTCTTTGACTTAATTTTGACACTGCAGATGTTGTAGTGTTTGTCATGCTATTTTCACACAGAGATAATTTGCAGCCTGTAAGAGTTCACATTGGCAACGCAAATGTTTACATTCTGGGTCATAAGAAGGTAGTGTGATGTACCCAGTCTTACCAATTAAAACATCCAGTGATATTCTGTGGGTAATCAGTCAAATTTTATGATTAGCACTTTATTACTGACCGGGGTAATGAAGTTGTATAGGAAAAAGGCTTCCACAGATGCAACTGAGAGACGCAATTGGATGTACTAACTGGTCATGAATGATAAAGTGAGTCCATTCACATTAAGTCAGACTTGCAAGCCCAGATATGAATTTAAAGCTAGTGAGAGAAAGAAAATGTGATTTTTTTTTAAATTCAGAACCCAGTGATATTATATTATTTATTCAGGTTTCAACTGAATAATTTAGTGTATAATTTAGTTTTTTGACCTTGATAAAGTTTTATGTGCATTTATTGTGTTCAGGCAGTAATTTGGTTTCTTAAAGGAACCTAACCAGTTTTCTTACTATGCCATATCAGCTGCTTCAGATATTCCTCTGGAATAGAAGCGGTAATAACTGTCCTCTGAAATTTGAAGGCAGTATTGGAGCCATTTCTGTGACAGCCCAATAATTCAGTGTCAGTGTGAAAGATTACACATCAAATCAGTTAGCTGTTCAATTTTCAACCTGGCCCCTTTCCAAATTCCACCTCTCCATCTAATGAGCCTTATAATGAACGTCAGCAGTAAGAAATGAAATTCATTGTCCATTATTTTTTACCTTTGAAAGATTACTCAATATTAGTCTGTGAAAAATATGTAGTAAATGTATCACACAAGATACGATTTGCTGTTGATGTGATATTGTCCTATGTAGGAAACAAGAGTAAGATCCAGGATGTTCAAATACAGTGAACTATGGTGTCATCATATTAACTTCTCTAAACGTAAATTTTTATAATCCGATAGTTTTTTTCACAAAAATAGGTAATATGTAATCATCATATATTTTAAACAACAAATTTATTAAAAATAACCGACGGAAACAAAATTACTTTCATACAGACATTGCATGCACTAAAAACAAATTAATAAGTTGTCATTAATAATTAATAATAGTTATAACATCCAGCTATAACTGCATACCTTACTTGCTCAACAGCCATTAGCACAGTTTTCCCCCGGACTCTCTATGAATGCTGCTGCTGTTTATAATTAAATAATAATAATAATAATAATAATAATAATAATAATAGTTTTGATATTGATAAAAACTTGATACCATATTTGAACAAAAAATAGCCCTCGTCATCATTATAGAAGATGAAACACAGGATGCACACTCCATTACCTAGTGAGACAAAAGCTGTATGCTTTTTCTACATTGAACATTTGATTAAAAGATTTGTGAATTTGACATTTTATTCAATGATACTCGCAAAGATGTCCCCTGTAGTTTGTATGCAGACTTGTTTTTCGTTTTTATGCTGATTGACCAGGTTTCTACTGATGTTGACTCATGGTATGCTTTGGAGCTTGTGAACACAGCTCGTGAGCGAGAACTCAAAATATTATATAATTGTCTAAAATTAGAGGCTTGACCCTGTCGGATGTGCTGCTCCCTCTCTGAGTCTCCACACTGCCTCTGTGAGTCTCCATCCTGTCTCTATGAGTCTTCACGCTCCCTCTGTGAGTGTCCATGCTGCCTCAGTGTTGCCCGGCACTGCCTCTGTGAGTCTCTTCGCTCTGTGTGTGTGTGTGTCCAAGCTCCCTCTATGAGTGTCCATGCTGCCTCTGAGTGTTCACACTGCCTCTGTGATGTTTCTGTGAGTCACCACGCTCCATCTGTGAGTCTCCACGCTCCATCTGTGAGTCTCCACGCTCTCTCTGTGAGTCTCTATGCTCCCTCAATAGGTTGTCTTAAAGGAATGTAAGTGGGACAGAGTCAACTAGGTGGAGGGGGTTACAGAACCTGAGCTGATTCTGTGAAGAGGCTAACAGGGAAATAGTAGAAGGGGTCTCATCTGAATGAATCATAACAACTACCCCATTGACATTTAGCAACAAAGCACAGTGAATGACCAGGTTTGGATGTGATTACATGTTGTGGCACATCATTTCTCCATTCCCACTAAACACATTGGCTGCTGTGACAGACACAAGGATGGGATCATGCCCTTAAAGTAGTTTATATTGGAAAATGATAGACAGAGCATAAGAAATACACCCTGACTTAGGGCTCAATTTCCAGAGATGTGTATTCAGCACTAGCCCCGAGTACAGCCATTTGAAGTAATACAAGAAATCGACTTGCACTGAGTAGAGTGTGGGACCGCATTTTTTAGATGAGACACTAAAAGAACTCGCTGTGCAGCGTTCTCAGTTACCCTAAGTGTATTGCCTGTTTATCCAGTAGCTTGCCATTTCTAGGTAGCTAGTCTGCCATTTTTTTCAGTGCTTTTCATTGCGTGCTGCATGTCTGCTAACTGTGGTCGCCCAATCACAATCCTCAAATGACATGAACTGGGTTCCAACCTGCGAAATACAGATGACATGGCTCAGTCTGTGCTGAGGCAAGCACCTTTAGGAGATGTAAGTTTTTGGAAAGGTGTAAGCATGTGACACTTTGTATGCTTTGTAATAGCAATTCCTTATAGTAGCCAACATACTGGTGAATGATTCAAGACCAAGGAACGCTGATGTTTCACTCTTAAGGAAGAAGATAGAGACCACCCAAAAAACCAATCTGCAGGACATTATCTTCCAACCCCTGCTGCTTAAGCAAATGAGCGTTGCCGCACATGCCAGTGTAACCTGACAGGTTGGATTTTGACTGGCAGATTGAATTAACTAGGTTAATTCTCTCTGGCCAAAATTACAACTACAAAATACCTTGTATTTTCGACAAGCTCAACTGAGCTAACATTTTATAGTATAATTACTAATAAAAATAATATCCACTCCTAATAGAACCACTATCTGGAATAAAAATAAACACGATACGGAAACATTTGTTTATAGATACGTGGGAATGACTCTTGTTATTTTTCAGTGGTGAAGTATAGCCTGAAAAAGAACTCCCTGTCCAAACAACCAGCTAAAGTTTACTCAAGCAGATAAAGTCTTCCGATTAGCCAGAGATCATTCAGAAACTATCCCTGACCTGGCGAAATTTCCATTTGTATGTGAGTGTGTGAGAGAGTGAGAGAAAAAGAGGGCACTGTGAATGCAGTTGTGCAGGGTTCTGTTTTTGTGTGTGCATGGGTCTTGTGAGTCAATTATGGAACCGAAAACTGTGTTTTAGCACCTACCATCTGCTTCTTCCCCTACTGGGACCATGGCAATCCCTTTTATTTTCCTTTAGAAGAAAGATAAGCCACAAGATGATCTACGTAACACTTCAATTATAAATCTATTCAATCTCTATTTAGAGGAAAGGACATCTCACATGTGGTTGTGTGTGGATTATGCAATGTTTGCTTTATTCTTATACCGGTAATAATAGATATGAGAAACATCCAGTAAGTAGAAGTCATGTGGGTAGAAAACAGCTTGGTGAGGAGAGAGGTCTACGGAAAATTGTGCAAGCAAACCAGTGGGCAACAAACAGGAAAAAAATGGTGCATTACAACAGTGTGCAGAATGGAATCTCGGAATGCACAATTCATCGGTCCTTATCACGGATGGGCTGTTGCAGCAAATAACCACATCGGGTTCTACTCCGAAAAGCTAAAAACGAGAAGAAGCGGCTCTAGGGGTCACATTATCACCAATACAAAACATTTGCTTGGTCCGACGAATCCCAGTTCTTGTTGTGTCATGACGATGATATAGTCAGGCATAAGCAACATGAGTCCATGGACCCACCCTGCCTGGTACAGGTACAGGCTGGTGGGGGTGGTTTAATGGTGTGGGGAATGTTTTTCTGGCAGGTCCCTTGATAGTATGTGAGGAACGTTTAAATGCCACGGTGTATCTGAAAATTGTTGCTGACCACCACAGACATATTGCTACAATAAAGAAAGTAGCAATATTATCACAAATTTCATTATCACTATTGTGAAAGAGCTTTGATCTAGTCTGTCCCTTGGTTACATTAATTGACAATAATTACAGACATTGGACAATTTTGCATGGAGTTAGATCTCCTTCTCCCAACCTATTTAAATTGAGTGCTTTGACTCACTGATATATTAGGACAAGTATTATATATCTTGATTTATCTGAGCTGTCAAGTAGCATTAAAATAAGCACTGGATGTTCTGAAGGTATATGCTTTAGAGATTCCTCTTTTGCGATGACTGGGATATTAACCAAATGGATTTGGACAGAACAGTACATATGTGAGAGGGAGGTAGGGAGCCCTCGGGGGTAACGATGGCCCTACAAGTCTAGAAAGCAAAATTAATTTTTTTCGAGAAACTAATGTGACTGGATCTGGATACTGGCGTCTTGCACGGTTCGATTATTGAAAAGGAGATTAATGTTCATTAATTAACATTGGGAGTTCTAGTTATTTATACTCATGAATGTGATACTAATTCACTAGGCTGTCAACTGTCAAATGCTGTCAATGTGAGGCTCCATCTAGATATCCCATCCATGCATTTCAGCACAGAAGTGTTTTATGTAGTCATATGAAATATTGACGCAGATATTAGATATACCCATACTTAATGAATGTGTAACTTTCCGGAAAGTTATTCATTGTGATGCCAAGACTAAGGTTTGCAGTACAACAGGAATATTTTTGAATTGTACTGCCTCTAGCATCAACCACAGTTTGCACTGCAGGTAGACTGGGCTGAATCGTAAAAAAAAAACTGTATTTTTCCTTTTAATTCCTAAATTCGGGTCTAATTCAGCACTCTGAACTAGCCAGTTGGAAATCTTTGGCACTGAAAATCTATTTGTAGCTCTGTGTTTAAAATACAAACCAACTGTATGGACAGTAAATATCCTAAAACAAACGTGTCACCAATATCTTACCAGGAATATTACAAAATAGCAATTGCAGCAGATACCAATGTTACAAACAGACATTTGCAACTTAATTACACCGACTGCAAAATACCAGCAGTCTAAAAATCAAATTTATTAAGCTAAAACGATGTAACCCCCTCTAATGGGTCTGTTAGTTTCTTTACTGGTCTTCTTCAAGTAATTTAATTACTTAATTATAATTATTTAAAATAGTAAAAAATAAAGCAATATTGTAATAATCTAAATGCCGAACATGTCTTTGGTCTTTCCTTGCATTTTAAATGCCTTTCAAGCTAATAAATGGACCCTTCTACACCTTAAGCCTGGAGCAAGCAACACTGGTCCTGGAGAGTCCCAGTAGGTAGGTTTGTAATCGTTTAATTTACACCATTATCTGGACTATAAATGATAAGACTTTGAGTTTCTGGCGTAATTGGAATAAACCAGGAGGATCAGAGTGGGCCACCACTGGTCAAAGCACTCTGTATGCCATCAGTCTATACGGGTAGGTGCACAGCTATATAGGATGTTGCGATTTGTGTTCAAGGGATGACTCTCCACTGAGATAGGACCCGAAAACTGTAGTGGATGGGCTGCAGGACAATTTCTTACGTTCCTAAGCAATTAGGAAACCCATTGATCGAAATACCTGCCCTTTGTTGGTTTAGCATAAAAGGCTATTTTAAAATTAGTCCGAACATTTACTATTGGCAAAACAGACCATACTGTCTTGACATTTTTTGCTTTTGTACACTGAGTCGTCATAAATTCAAGTGTCTTAGCACAATTCTCAAATAAATCAGTTCTGTCTGTTTTTCAGAGCAAGTTGTCGATACACAGACAACGGGCCTATGCACCTCAGGCACTGTGAAGCACAAACTCTAACCATTGTGTGATGGTGGATCTGTAATCTTATACAGACTTAAATGTAAATTACCAAAAAAAATTTTGAGAGGACAGCATTTGAAGGTTTCCAGAAAGCTGGTCACTGATTTAATAAAGGCCAGGTAAGATATAATCATGATATATACCTTATATAACTAATATAACTTTGTCCCACAGTCCTTTTTCGCTGACAGCGTGCAGTGCAATTAAACCTGAAAGATAATTTTTTTTTTTTAGTTCCTGAAAGTTCGGACAGTGGGGAAAGTGTTTGATTCAGAGGGCAGCAAAAGATAAAGGAAAACGATCACCATTTGAGCCCTGGGGGCTCCCCCTCCCCACCCCCTTACAGAAAGTGTGCTATAAAGAGCATGTCTGTGGTGAAACGCTGAATACAGACTAGCTCCAGCTTGGCAGGGATACCACACTCTCAGGTGGGAGGGTTTTCGAGTAAAGAAGCTCTCTTCAAGAAGGATTCAGTCCTTTGAAAAAATAAAAATAAAACGGAGAGCAGACTACGGGATGCTCTGCCCTGGTGTTACTAAGATGAATGAACGTTCTCGTAACTTTGCTTTTAATCTATTTTTCTTACTCCCACGTCATTCCGTCGAGGAAACCAATCTCTACATTTGACCCCAAACGATCTACAATGTGCCATCGCTTCCATAATGCATCAGCAGTTGCCACATGGTCACCTGCTCCAGGCTTTCGAGATGAATAAGAATGGAAGACGCAATTTGCGCATTCCCTTTTTCTTCTTAATGTTCTGCAGCCAAAGCCACAGACAACAATAAGCCGTTGCTTAGGGGTCCATCTCAAAGTCATAGATGACCCTGATAGAATGCAGGAAGATGATTGGCACATTGCCAGCAATGTATCAAGGACAACATCAGCAGCCGTTGCCCTAGGACACAATGTAAAACTTGCCTCTGATCAAGTCTCCAAAGATGTGTACAGTCATGCTCTGCTATACGTACCTAATTAGTTTGTTTAAAAAGCTATAACAATCAGAGACATGTGCAGCAAAACAATGAGTTCATCTCGAGACAAATGCAAATCTCAGTAAAGTACACATCTCACCGGTTAAGAATACAACACAAATTTGGCACATTCCAGTCTTTTACCAGATGCTTTGACTATGTTATGGGTGACTGGTCTCAACCTGCCAACCAGCAAATAGGAGCAGTCAAGGTACCTTACTATTGCAATGAATGTGTTCAGAGGAGGGAGGGAGACCAAAGGTTATGCTTATGCTCAGAGCATATTAGGGGCGCAACCCCTGAGGCCTGGACGCTGGGGAAAATGGGAAAGAAAGCCTCCTAAAAAATGAGGCAAAGCCTGAAATATGAATTAAAGAGAAAGTCTCTGGTTTCCGGTTGTGTCAAATAATGGCACAGCTGATGAAATTTCCACGTTTGTTACTGCCGGACAAGCATCTCTCCCCTTTCACAAACATCTGAAATGCCTTAGTAATCAGCCCATGAGGTTATTATTAAATGATATACAATTTCTGACAGACACCCAACCTTGAGGAAAGTGACAGATTCCCTGAAACAGATGGACCAGGCCGTCTTCTGGGATTTCATTAAGAAAAAGGCACAGAATCTTTCCGCCAACGAGACATTAAGCAACGCATATGTATAACTGCTTCTTCTGAGGGACACTGAGCAATATGAGTGACCTTCTTGGCGTGCAACCAAAACAGACCCCACGGCATAATCTGCTATAATAACTTAGCAGGAAGTTTCACTCTTACGATTAAGTTTCAGTTATAATCATAGAATATGTTGTTGGGTGTCGGTGGAGTCCTCCAGCCACCTTTCCTGTCATAATTATGATTTATGACAAACAAAAATATTTAACTCTGGGAGGGGTTCATGTGACATGGCTGCCCTCTAGTGAAGGAAATATGCAGTTTGCGTATAATCCTACAGGTTGGTGTAAAAGACATAAGGTGTGACATTATATACTCAACACGTATTTATCAAATAAGAGGATACTTGTTTGTCATAGATGCATTATAATTGCTGAATTTTCTTACAGGATAATCTGGTGTTAATTGAGTAATTGTTAAAAAAAATTATAATAAAAAACTATAGGGCCATATAACATATAGGTGTCATCTCTTGTCTATTTCTTAACTGGAACTCAAATGGCATAAAAGTGTTTCAAAAAGTGTTAAAGTGTTGAAGCATCCTGTATTGCATGCAGATCCCAGTAGACCAATCCTACACCAAGAGAGTTTGAAGTTAGAAACTTACACCACTGTAACGATATCTTTGCAACATTGTTTGTGTTTCTTATGTTTAAAAAAAACAAACAGTGGTCTGTACATTCTCCTATGCAACTTCCCTGCGCCATACTTTGGCTTCAGTCTATAATAAAGGCAGTTCGAAGACAAGAAACAATAGCCCTTCCTGGTATCCAATTAGCCATTCCACCCCTATCCCTGTTCTTGCTATGGCTCTACATGATCTGATTGCCAGATAATCAGGAAAAACTATTATACTGATCAACTGATTTCTCTCAGTCCTTCTTAAGAAACAGGAAGCCTCAACTGTGCTACTGGGCTCAGGCCCATTTCTTGATTGCATTATTGTATTGTCCGGCATTTAGTTTTGTCCATTTTCCACTATATTCTCCATAAGCAGCTAGGCATATGCTGATTGGGATATCAGGAAAGCGTCTGTTTCTGCTAAGCATATTTCAAGGTATTGTGCTTGACTATTTATATAGTATTAGTATTATTAGTATAGTTTTAGACTATAGACATTTATATATGATATTTTAATGTACACCACTGCAGGAAAACCTACTTAATTATGAGTATAGCACACAGCACACCGTTCATTAGACAATGAGAGCCAATGTTGTATTTAAAATATTTGCATTTTTCTTAAATGTGTGTGTATGCAACAAAGTGAGTCAGTTAAGCTTCCTAGTCCGTGATCTGTGGTGTGGTGAATGCATTTTTACCTAGGGCGACTCGTGACTTAATGGTGTTTAATTACTCTTCGCTTCAAGGAGTCAGGAGGTTATGGAAGGAAAACATAATTAGTTGGTGGCTGAGCGTGCACAGTAGTGGGGGGTGGGGGGTTTGTTTTTGAGGCTATGCAGAGACAGAAGGTAAAAGGTGAACCAGAGGATGCTGTAGGGGGCTGCTGAGGACAGAAACAGAGTTGGAGAACATCCTGTCTCTTTTCTTGAGGCATTTCAATCCTGTCAGCGAAAAAGGCTCATCGGCAGCTAAACGGCTTAGAGAGCAGAAACACCATCCCATTTTGATACAGGAGAACTCCAGGTCTTGATGTAAAAAAATATATATGTCCACATATTACTTAGCACATTCTAAAGTCTATTATTCTAGCTCTATTATTAAGTCTGTATTTTGGTCCGACAGGGACATGCTAGACAGTCGGAAATTTTACATAAAATCAATAAACGAAGGGCCTGGGAATGCAATTTCCAGGTTATATATATATATATATTGTGCTGATCTCAATGAACAGCAGAGAATATAAACTGAATTATTTCACCAGAGAGCAAGTGTACGCTAGTATTCCAGTCTTCAGACTCCTCCATAATTTTCTTCAATCTTTCAATTTATCTATTTGCTGATAAATTCTATATCAATGGAAAACTCCTAAACCAAGGTCAAAAGTTTTATTTTGTCTTTTTTAATAAACCGGAGAACAAAAACCAAAAAAATCTTTAAATAATACATTTTAAAATATATTTACAAGATACATTTTTTTGTTTTTTTAAAAATGTATGTATGTAAAGGATTTTTTTTAGACATAATTCATACATTTTTAGATAATTCAAAATCAAATGATTATGGTCAAATAACAGTTGCTTTTTATTTCATTTATTTTATTTGCTCAGTTATAAACTTTTGCAGACTCAGCAGACAAACTTTGCAACCACACCACTGAATTAGCATTTTTAGTGTTTTGTGGGGGAGGAGAATTTGAACAAAGAGTTGTGCTCAAAGCTTTTAAAGCTGACTATCATTTCAGGTATGTGATTTTAAGCTTTTCGGGAAGGTATGATCTTTCATTATACATTATACACTTTGTGAGGCTAATTTATAACTTAATGTTTCCAATAGCGTAGAACAGTGGTTTTCAAAGTGGGGGTGCCAGGGGGGCCTCAACAAATTGGAGCGAAGATGAGGGAAAATGCTAACTGTCTGGTAACGGTCTGCGCCTGCCACAAAGCTGCTCTGCACCTGAAATTTACCTAGCTAGCTTGCTTGCTATCATCTAGCAACAAAAAAAATGGACAGGATTTTGAAAAGAAAAAGACCTGACGAGTAGACAAAAATCTGAGAAAAGCTCAGCTGCAAAAAATCCTAAGAACTGGCCAAATAAAACTTGCAAGTATGAGGCAGCAGACATAAAGTATGTCCCAAATGCGTGCTCTGTCTCGAGACCCTCTCAAATGAGTGTCTAAACTTCAGCGTCAATTGAAACAAAAGCACCCAGCAGTGGCTACATTCATGCAGCAAGCCACCGTCCCCGAACGGGCATTGAAGGCATCATTTTTGGTTTCATACCACATTGCTTGTGCTAAGAAACCGCACACAATTGGAGAGGATTTGATATTACTAGCTACCAAAGACATTGTTAGAGAATTGCTTGGTGAGGATGCTGCCAAGGTCAACGCTGTACCACTCTGATAACTCCGTGAGCCAACGGATTGGTGACATGGGTCAGTACGGGCCAGCTCAACTCTTGGAGCAGGTGAGAGCCAGCGAATATTTCATACTTGATGAGAGCACGGATGTATCCAATGCTGCTCAACTACTTGTGTACATCAGATTCATTTCCCAGGAAAAGTTTGTTGAGGAAATACTATTTGTAAAGCACTTGAAAGTAGAACCACTGGGAGAGACATTTTTCAAGTTTTGGATGAGCACATCGAATCTAATGGACTTGAGTGGTCTTTTCGTGTGGGGGCGGGGTTGCGGCTATGACAGGAAAACTGTGGAGTGATCGCTCTCATCAAGCAGAAAGCCCCAAATGCAGTTTCCACACACTGCATGCTCCACTGCGAGGATCGTCGAAGAGCTAAATCAGGTATTACAGGACATTATACAAGCAGTGAATTTCATTAAAGCCCGCCCCATGAAACACTGGCTGTTCACTCTGCTGTGTAACGAGGTGGGCACCCATTTTGAAGGGTTGACGCTTCACTCCAATGTGCGCTGGCTGTTACAGGGAGCAGTCTTGAACCGTCTGTAAGAGCTGCGGAGGGAGGTTGCAGAGTTCCTCTCATCTGAAAATCATCAGCTGCTTGCAGACCGTTTTACAAATGTAGCCTGGATTCGCAAGCTTGCATACATGTCAGACATTTTCCAGCCTTTAAATGTACTGAATCAAAGCATGCAAGGGCATGACACACACATATTGCATGTGCAAGACAAAGTGGGTGCTTTTTCCAAGAAGATTACGCTATGGACAAACAAGCTCCAGGAGAGAGTTACAGAAATGTTGCCACTGCTTCACCAGGAGCTGCTGTCGTCTGATGAGTTGAGCACCATCTCTCCACTAATCCAGTCCCACCTGGAGCACCACCAGGGATATTTCAGAGCCTATTTCCCTGACCTTGAAAACACCAATCTAAACTGGGTTAGGGCCCTCTTTGCCCCTGGTCTAGGTTAGGGTCTAGTCTGGACTTAAAGTCACAGCTGATTGAGATGACAAACTCAGGGGATATTAAAATTAAATGTCTCCCTAACTACTGGTAGCATGTAAGAAAGGACTATCCTGCCCTGGCTGAGAGGGCTCTGAAAGGCCTTCTCCTTTTTGCAACCACCTACTTGTGTGAGTCTGGCTTTTCAACTTTAAAAGTACTTAAAACAAAACACAGAGCACGTCTACATGTGGACAATGACGAGCGTATGGCACTAACAGAAATAAAGCCCAGGCTAGACAAACCGTGTAAGGGCCACCAAGCCCACCCCTCTGGTATGCTCTCTCTCTCCCAGACACAAACACACTGGGACACACACACACAATGTTGTTGAATGTTGTTAAAATAAACTGACATACAATGCCTACAAGGGAAAAAATTAATATTTAATCTAATGGAATGATTAAAGATTTGAAATACAAATTAAATTATTATTGCATTAAAAAAGATAAGGAAATATATTCAAAAGTGTTTTTTATTTTGCCGTAGTATTGACAAATGGGTTTTTAAAGACATCTTGCAAAAGGGGGGCCCGTTCAGAAGCTTATGCTATTTGGAAAAGTGTGGAAAAGTTTGGGAACCCCTGACATAGAATATGTCGAACTGGGGCAAACATATTTTAAAAGTAGTAGAACATACCAGTCATTTGTCTAAGAGAAAGTATGAAAGTCTGTTTCCTCCAAAATATTAATTTGAATTTTAACAATGCTTTTACAAGGTACACTATTTTCCAGTCACTCAAATGCAACCCTGCCCCTTTCATCAAACTTAAGTTCAGAGACCATGTTACAATGGCACGGAAAGTTTCCAAAGACGGTATATTAAAACACTGCACTACAGTGTATTTCTCCTTTACTTAATCTCCCTATTTTAAGAGCAAAATTGCCATTGAATCAAAGCCAAGTGAGGATGAGGCAGATTCATTTAAAAATGAATTGGTCCTTTCTATCAACTTCCATCCTGTAAGTGAACACAAAGAGCAAAGTTCAAAGCTAAAGTTATGCCCGTATAGGAGTAGGGCTTTCATCTTTCGATTACATTGAAATGGATTTGGTTCAGTTAGGAGTGTGACAGAGCGATCTATCACTGCCAGTAGCGGCAGCACTGGTTTACATACCAAATTCACATTCCCCTGTTACTCGCTAAGGAGCTATGGTTTCACACACACTCCGTTGGCGCTCCCAGATTCAAACAAGCTACATTTAACATGTCACTTACATTCAGGTTGATCGACCTGGTTACAAAACACACGCACAAGCAGAAGAAATAAATAAATAAATACTTCAGCCCCCCTTTTTCAGTTTCTTGGAGAATGTGTATTTGTTTTTCATGACATCCCTAGTTAACCACCACAAGTTCAAAGAAGCTCAGGCCAAACTTGGAATAGCATCAGCTAAAACACTCGCTGGGCATGCCAGCTGCGGTCCAAAAATGCAGTCCTGGACACTTTAACTGCTATTTTTGATTGTCTATCTGCCATTGGATCCCCATGGCTGTTGGTCTGAGAGCCAAGCTTCAGAAGTTCTCTACCGTGTATTGGCTACTGATGTTTCAGTCCCTTCTTTCTATAACTGAGGGACTACACAAGTTCCTCCAGAAAGAGACTGTAGACCTGGCAGAAGCTTGTTTTGGCAAACAAGCTGTATGTGACACACTGATAGGCAAACGCACAGATGCATTTGCCACAGAACTTTATGGCAGAACCAAAGCACTCTGTGAAATTCACAATATTCCAGAGGCAGATGCAGCAAGAAAGCGCAAACAAAGGAAAATTGGAGATTTTGTGGTGGAGACCTCTTGGGTTTAGGCACAGAATTGTCATGTTCCAAAACAATGAAAGCAGAGTTGTTGCTCCACTGCTTGGATAGGATAGTTGGTGAGCTTGACCAGCGATTCTCGAGAGGCAGGTCTGCTCACAGACGTACAGTCATGCAGCCCAGACAAAAAAATAAAATAATGCTTCACTAAGTTTGACAAGCACTATGGTATTGATGTTAAAACAGAAGAGATGTTGGTGGCCAGAAACTTTCTTGCACAGAAAAGAGAGGCTGGATGTCCTCCCAAAGATATGCTTGCTGTGCATAACCTCCGGGGTGATGGTATGTTTCCTTCTCTGAAGTTTGCCCTCACAATTCCTGTGAGCAGCTGCTCCTGTGAAGGTCCTTTAGTGCACTGCGCCCGGCAGCACTCCTGGTTGCGAAAGACAATTTGTCAAAAAAGGCTTGCGAGTCTTGCAGCTATATCCATTGATTGTGAAGTGCTTGGACCACTGTAGCACGCTGACGTGCTTGGTTCGGGAATAATCGGTAAACACACTTCCGGGTTCTCCGGCTTCTTATTATTTTAATAAACAGCAAATAAACAATAACCGCTCTTCAGGGCTCCCCCTCATGGGTTCACCCCAAACACAATAAACTAAAATAACAAACCAAAATAACAAACTAAAATAATAAACTAAACTAAATACAGATCAAAATAAAATTTACATGAAGATGAAATGTCGGCATCCACTTCGCCTCTTTCTTCCGCCTTGTTCACCTCCTTTTCTTGTGCCGCTCTGACCGCCATTCTCTCGCCCGGCTCCTCTCCCAACTCCAGCATCTACTGAGGGATCACAGGTCGTTAAATGCTGTTCGCAATTAGCATGATCCTCAGCCGGTGCATATGGGTGTGCCCGGACCTCTCCTGTGCATGTACTCTAGACGGACGCGTGGCACAGCCACTAAGCCACAATAGTGTCATTGACCGCTTTGCCACCTTAAAATATACACTTTGATGGGTCCACCCACAAAATAAACATCAAAAGAGAGAATCAGGAGAAGTTCTGTAATATAGGTTGTAACTTCTCTCTCTCTCAGGTATACAGGTATACTTTCAACCAACCATGAACAAAAATAACCTTATTTGGACAGATTTTACACCCGCTGTTACTCTAAAAACACAAGATGAAAAGACGGTCTGGAGTCTTTAAAAAAAAATCCTGGTGGAGTATGCCCAGACCCCCCTAAAAGAGGCTTGCCCCCCATCCATGAATCTCTAATCACGTCCCTGCACACAAGGTTGGTTGTTGGTTTATTGTTACTTATCGTATGTGATGTATTATTGCGCAGTGTATGCTGCTGGAAGGGTCTTCCAGGTTGCTGGGCTGCGTCGGCCAACCAGGGCGTTAGACGAGCTGGCAGGATGTGGCCAGATCTGGGGTGCACCGGCACAGTACAGACGGAAGACAGAGACGATACCGCCGATTATATTGAAAAGGGATAAAACATTAATTGGTTAACGAGTATGTACTAGCCATGGTAATGGGAATAATCATGGAAGTGTATTAATGATTATTATTGTAATGATATGGAGGACTCTATGTATTAGTCATTATATTTAATAGTAACAGCTGATACATGGGTGTGCATGGTACCCATGAGTTGGTATGAACGAGAAGGTGTGGAGCTGAAGTCCTTGAAAAGGGACCCCAAGCCATTACCAAGGGAAGAGAGGGAGTACAAACGAGAGCAGCAGCAGTGCAGAGTGGTGTAAGAAATACTTTGTGGAAGAAAGTGGAGATATACATTGTGATAACCATGGGGCGAATGGGCAGAGCCCCACACAACAGAGAGAGAAGAGCACACTGGAGTTTTCCCTTTAACCCAGAATATGGGTGGTTTTTATTCAACAGAATCAACAACAAATTCTTCCGGGATCGGGGGCAAAAAAACAATGAAGAATAAGTTCCAAAGAAAAAAGTCCTCTTCGCTTGAGTGTATTTCGGGGGGTCTCTCACCCGTCGCCAGGCCGGATCTGTAAAAACAGCACACAGAGTTTTACTGGCAATTGCTGGCGAGGGAACGTACTGCCACTCAATGACCTGCCTCCTAGCTTGAGGGGGGTGCGGCTTCTGCCACATCCACTGCCATGACGCCCGGGGTTGCCACACACCCCCCTTCCCAGATGCAGGCCGGGGTCCCACTGGACTGCCCACAGGCAGGCATCGCATCACGTCTCGACAGGATGTCGGCGTTCGCATGGGCCTTGCCCGGGCGGTGCTCCACCTGGAAGTCCTGCAGGGCCAGGAGCCACCGTGTCACCCAGGCATTGGCGTCTTTAGCCCTGGCCATGTGCTTGTTACTGACTGTTACCTGACTGGGGAGCATGGTCTGTGACCAAGCCGTCTGGGTAGAAGGTAGTACTTCAGCTTCTCGAGGGCCCATCTGATGGCCAGGGCCTCCTTCTCCAAGGTGGAGTAAGCCCTCTTGTGCGGCAGGTACTTCCGGCTAATGAAGAACACCGGGTGATCTTCCCTGGGAGAGGACTGTCCCCCGGCCGACCTCCGACGCATCTGAATGTACAAGGAAGGGGTTAGAAAAGTCAGGGGTTATCAGGACCGGCTCAGAACAGAGGGGTCGTCGGAGGAGGGTGAAGGCGTCCTCTGCAGCCTCGGTCCAGGTGACGCGTTCCGGGAGCACCTTCCTCATCAGGTCATTGAGGGGGCCTGGCAGGGTTGCGAAGTGTGGGATGAACCGCTGGTAATACCCCACTGTTTCTTTGTGGTGGAACAAGGCCACACCAGGATTACCTCCACCCTTCCTCAGGTTCCTGGGGATGCACATTACTCTGCCCAATCCGCTACCTGAGGTCAGAGGCCTCCTCTAGACCCAGGCAGCATTTCTTGGGGTTGGGGGTGAGCCCTGTGGCTCACAGGGCCCCCGAGGACAGTGCAGCTCCCAGGATCCGCTGTGGACCACTATGTTGTCCAGGTATGCTGCCGCATAGGTTCAGTGGGGACCCGCAGGACTCTGTCCATCAACCTCTGGAACGTAGCTGGGGCTCCGTGCACCCCAAAGGGCAGCACAGTGTATTGATACAGGCCGTCGGGGGTCACAAAGGCCGTCTTCTCCCGGGCTTGGGGGGTCAGGGGCACCTGCCAATACCCCTTTGTGAGGTCATTGCAAAACCAGAAGGAGCTGTCCGGTTTGGGGACTAGTACCACGGGGCTGGAACAGGCACTGTGGGACTCTTCGATGACTCCTAGGTGAGGAACATGTTGCACCTAGTCACAGATAGCGGTCCGCCTTGCCTCAGGGATCTGGTAGGGCAAGATATATATATATATATATATATATAATTTATTTGTAATTTTCTTTGTAACGTTGTAAATTATCTTTTCCATCTGGGGTTTATTTTTGTTTGTCACTGAGCACTTATAAATAAATACACCTTGCAGCAAGAGTGCCACTGTGGGTCGAGCCATTTGTTTTTGGAGGAAGAACCTATATCAAACAAATAATCAGGAAAACATCTAATAGTTAATGTTTAAATAAATCTAATCTTCTGTTGTTGGTTACAAATAGCCAAAAAGGCTCATTTTAAATAATATTGGATCTCCAATTGTCCCACAAAACTGCAAATGCCCCTTTCTTCAGATTAGTTTGTACTTTATCTTTCAGTGTAAGCAGACATCACAGACACCACAGAATCAAGCCCCTCATTCTCTGGGTCTGGGGCACTTCAATTTTTACACAGCTTTTTAGGCAAGCTTTTGGGTGGCACATCCTGCTTCCTCAAATGTTCAGCACCTGCCACGGGATCAGAATCTCGAGTCATCAGCAAGAATACTCAGATTCTTAATCCACAACTAGACCTCCCTTACCCAGTAACTGGAAGATCATCTCAGGTACGTATCGGGCAGCGGCCTCTCTCACCAGGCAGTCTGTACATCACAAACACGGGAGGAGAATTTCAAAGTAATCAGTAACAAGCAGAGTTGATATCTAGGTGTACTACAGGGGACTACACTGGGGATGATGCCCCTCTTTGGATGGACCACAGCTTATCCCTCCCACACAGGAGAGAGCGGGAGGTAAAAGACTCACAAGAAAGCAAAATACGGGTAGCAGCTGAAAATCAATGGGAGCAGAGTAGGAATATAGTGTTCAGTGCTTGTGCAACATTATGTAGCCTCAGCAGTAATTTACCACAGAACTGTGGTGCAATGCAAGCTAATATAGCCATGAAGGTGATCAGAGAGTGGGCCTACGAAATGAGAAGCGATGTAGGTTCCCTCTTCAAGTGCTTCCCTCTCTTTACACCCAGCACCCTCAACTAAATGACTGAAATGCACTACGAAGTAGTAGAGTGGTTAACTACACAGGCCTGGCTTTGGTTTGACCAATTGTGTTTAGCTCAGTGTTAACCAATCCCAGCACAGGGAATCCGCTGTATGGTGTTTTCCGTCCCAACTTATTTAATTATAACTGACCCAACTGGTTAAATGATCATTTAGTCACTTAATATCACCAATGTAAAGAAAAACTAAAATTCAACTTTAATAATTTCATTACTTTCGACACTTGTCCCAAACTCTTAGAGCAGGCAAATGGCCAAAGATGTCAAATTTAAACACCATTTTTAATTGAATGAATCTGGAATAAGAAGAGGTTTTCAGTGTACTGAAGTTATGCTGCTGCCTTTGAATAACTAGAAAGAAAATATTTTTTGGTGTATATAAAAAAAAAAAGCACTTTATTACAATTAGACTGAAAGAAATCCCAATGAAAATGACTACTTTACAAGTACAAACGTTTGTTGTTGCCCCTCCCCCCATTTGTTATTTACATGTTTTTCCATTACACCATAGAACAGATGAGAAACAGAACACTAAAGATACTTTACAATGTTTTTTTACATTTATATGTTACATACAAAAGACACCAATGAATATAACTGATGGAAAAATGTTTTAAACAAAAGGTTATAAAGTAAATATAGTATTTAAATGTGACATTTTAAATTTGAGTATGAGCGTAATATTACTATGATTGCAAAAGGGGCGGGGGGGGGGGGGGCACCCGGGTTAATTACTACAAAATGAGACAATAGCTTTACAGACAACCACCATGCCACTCAAGATTTCATAACAGTTATGAACTGTTACAAACAATTACGGACTGATTAGTATAAGGAATAGCCCATGGAGGTCAACCGAAAGCTAAATTTTATTACGGACAAGATTCATGACACAATAACTTATATCCGACTACCTCATCTACCTTTTTCCACCAAGCTTTGGAAGGAGCAGCGACGGCCTTGTTTAATTTGACAATACAAAAATCAGTCTCTGTTCACCATGATCCAGCTATCTAAATTAATATTCACCACGACAACAAAAGACAAGAGTGATGACACATTAACAAAAAACTGGGGGATGGGGGGGGTTGTATTCCCAGTTTCACGATGCACATACCACAAGGTGGAACATCTGACAACTTGTAAATTTTTATTTCTCAAGAATGTGAGAGCTTAATTTTCGGACTTGATGTTGGAGGTCAACTCCTTTCTGCAGCAGTAATGGATGGGGGAACCTCCAAAGTCTCTGATGTGATTTATTCCATACACAGTAATCACATATTGTATCCTTCGTTATCCCGCTTGGATCCAGTTCGGCATTCAACTACCAAAGTGAACAACAATTAAAAAGAAAAAGAAACATTCTTTGCTCCAAACAAAAACCAAGCTAGTTCAGTGAGGAACTCTGGAAAACTGGCTAGCTGCTGGGCTTGCCGGGGGCCTTGGCGCGCATGGCGGCTCCGCCGCGAGCCTGTGTTTTGGCCTGCTGCTGTGCCGGGGAGTCTGCAGAGGCGGGCGCAGATGGCGGCTGGGCCGGGCTATGTGGGGGTGGTGGCGGGGTCTGGATCTGGGGAGATGCGGCCGTTGCCGTGGTCACCTGCTGCTGTAGGAGCTTTTGCTGGACTACCGGGATCACCTGGACCTGCTGCTGGGCCGAGGGGGCTGACTGGGAGAGAGAGACAGTCTGTGGCTGAGCCTGGATCTGCACAGGGACGCAGAGGATGAGGAGAGACGTAAACAAAAAAAAGTTAAGGTTGTGCAGGGTTTCGGTGGATGGGGATGTTACAGTTAAGAACCAATCCTAGCTCTTTTCTCATGAAAAATGTTACTAGGCATGTACGTCTTACCTGCTGTGGGGCAGAAACAATCTGCTGGATATTTGCCACTGTGGACTGCTGTTGCACTATCTGGGGGAGCTTAGCAACCTACACAACAATAGGAGGGGGTGGAGAATTAGTCATTTCTGCATTCAACAACAAAACGTTGATCGAAAACGGCGTTCACAACTCAGTATTACGCAAGCACACACAATCTATAGCCCAGTGTACCTGGATCTGCTGGGCTCCAGCAGGCTTCTGCGCTTGGGTGATCGACGTGGTGAAGAACTGGGTCTTGAGGCCAGGCTGCAGCTGCGTAGCGGTGGCGTAGGTAACCTTCTGCTGCTGTGGTTGCTGCTGGGCAGGCTGTGTAGCCTGAACTGTCACCTGCTGCGTCGCCATCTTAAAGCACAGAGCAGGTTTGGGGTCAGTGCGAGGTGCTATCTCAGAGTAGCACGCTGCACTGGCCCAATACTTCTGGCCAAATGTTTATATCCTAAGCAAGCACTTGTGGTGATTTTTTTTGCCCGATTCATTGCCAGTGGGATGAACCAAAAAGTCCAAACAGTAACACATGGTCTCGAAAAGCTATATAGTCCTGTTCAAATTGAGTTTTATTAAATTTTAATGACTTTTCCTAAACTTTCCTAGGTTTTCGTTCAGTTTCCAGGTTTCCTTCGACAAGCACCAGTTAAAGACACAAGACCTGTGGTGTCAGCCGGAATAGCAACGGAGGCAAAACTCGCCTTCTGCTGCACAGAGGCCTGCGTCTGCTGGGGCTGCACTGCTTTCTGCTGTGCAGCTGCAGCTGCCTGCTGCTGCTGCTGCTTCTTCATCTGCAGGATCTGCTGCACCTGCATCTGGGGGAAGGAGTGTGTCACCACCTGTCCACCTACCCAGGAGAGAACAAAGATAGTTAACCTCGAGAGAGTCTGGTAAGGAGTGCTTGGCAATGCAGGAATGGCTGTTGCGTACAGGAGGGTCGAACAAAGGGCTTGGTCACCTGCTTTCTGCGTCTGTCCGATGGCCACGCTTAGCCCAGCCACCGTGACCGGCAAGGTGGTGACCCCTGCCGAGGAGACCACGGCGGGAACTGACACCACAGGTGGCTTGGTCAGGGTGACCTGGGCTGTCTGTGCTGCCTGGGCTTGGATCGCCCCCTGAGCTGGCACTCGCGTCTGGGGGAAGAGAGGCAAGCCCTGAGAACCACGGCACCTCTGCTACTGCTTGCTTTCGCTTTTAGCTGGAGTGAAAGCGTCATCTGATAAACCTGCTCGAGAACGTCAAACTCACCAGTCGCGCCACCTGCAAGTTAGTGACCGCAGCACCTGCCAGCACTGCCCCGGCCCTGGGGGCAGCGACGGCAGTCAGCTGCGGGCTAGGCTGGGGGGTCTGTGCCGGCTGCACTTGGGTGGCTTGCTGCGCCTGCCCTGCCTGCTGGCTCTGCTGCTGCGCAGCCGCCACGGCCGCTGCCACCTGCTGCTGCTGCTGCTGCTGCTGGGCCAGCTGCAGCTTGTGCTTCTGCAGCTTAAGCAGCTCCTGTAACACAACCGCTTGTGACTAGTGGCTCACGCCCGAGTCCAAACGCAGCCGAGCAGCCGCTGTCCCCGAACACAAAACGCCCCATGCAAACTGGGGACAACGTCTCTGGTACCTGCTGGGGTTTGCCCACCGCTTTGATCTGTGGGGAGGACGTCTGCTGCTGCAGCTGCTGCTGCTGCTGTCGGAGCATCTGCAGGTGAGCCTGTGTAATCTGCTTCCCCTGGGGCAGCTGCATCCCTGTGGCTGCAGAGGAGGAAGTTCATCAACACAATTGTCAGGGAGACCCTGAACGCACATTACTACCATCAAGGGAGAACCATGCAGTCATATGGTAGCCTCCCCGGGCCTCAGGGTTTGCTGGTTCTTATTCTTTATTTTTATTAAAAATCAGGTTTAAAATCAGGCAACCAAAAGCTCAAAAACCAGTTGACCCCACACCCTGTGAAGAACAGAGGTTGACACCATACTGAATGATTTTTGCTGTGACCGCGATAACCTCAAAGCAACGGAGCGTGGGCAAGCTACTCCTCCGTCTGTAGAAACTCACCTGGCGCGACCTGGGAGACCAGGGAGCGGGCCTGGGTCTGCACTGGGGTCAGGCTGGTGGACACCACTGCTGACGCCGTCACCGGTGTAACCGCCCTGACGCCCTGGCCAGTAGCTATGGCAACCACCTCAGCAGGGGCAGCGGCGGCTGGGACTGCCCTCTGCTGAGCGTGCACCACCTGCGCTCCAGTGGCTCCTGCAGGCTGGGAAGAAAGACGAGCAAGTAAAAAAACATTTCAATTTTAAACATAAATCATTAAGAAGTGGTTTCATTCCATGACCTATAAATAGATGTATGATACAGGACTACCTCTACAAGTCTTATGCATACAGGTACATGCATGAATAAACACGCAACACTTTGGTATTACAAGACCAAGCCGCGGAGCGCGTCTTAACTCACTGCCATGGTTCCAGAGATGATTGGGGAGGCTAGGCGCTTGTTGGCCTGGAAGGGACTGGGAGGGACACCAGCCACCGTGTTCACAATAACGTTTCCACCCACTGTGGCTGCAGAGAGCAAGAACACACCAAGTCACAACTGCTGTTCACTAAACATACTTCATATGTTGTGTTGCACGGCTAAAATGGTTAAGTGTTCCACAGCCTACCTGTCTGTATGCTTGTCCCAGCAGCAGCAGTCTTTATAGCACCCGTCTGAAGAAAAAAAAGAAGCCAACTTTTACAAAGTCCTCTATGTACACTATATCCTTTGCGTTCCAACTAGATATTTTGCTCATTTCAAATTTAAATTCACTTAAACATTTAATCTGGGCTTGAGTTTTGAAAATGGAGATTTTTCAGGGTGCATGATGTTGAGGATCAAGGAGATGAAACTAGTCAACGTGATCAAGGGGCGGAGTCTCACCAGGACGGCAGTGTTGGGCACTGCAGCGGCTCCAGCGACAGCCGGGGCCTGTGGAACGCCTTGGGGCTGTGCTTGTCCAGCAGCCGGGGCCTGTGGCTGCTGCTGTGGGGCTGCAGGCTGGGCCTGGGGGGCTCCAGGCTGCTGCTGTTGGGCCAGCTGCTGGGCTCTGTGCTGCTCCGCTTGGGCCTGGCAGAAAACAGACAGATGTACATTGATGTAGATGTGCATTGGTCCAGGTGCAACTTCACGTGCACTGAAGTATCGCGTGTGTGTGTGTGTGTCTACAGACCTTTTTCTCTTTAGCAATTCTCTCAGCACGTTGGGACGCCACCTGGATGGGAGGGAGTGGCTTGTCATAGCTGATCCCACTGTAGGAAGACAGAGTAGGGCCAGATGTTAGCACTGCGTCCCACAAACAAAAAATCCTCCATGTGTGGAAGAGGAAAGTTACCTTTCAGCAAGCACAGAGGCATGTTTTGGGTTCTTCTGGAATGGATTCATACCCAGTCTGGCAAAACAAAACAATCACAGTCATCTGAATGATTTTATCCTAACGACTGGCACTCTAACTCTGTATGTAGGATAAGGAGGGGTCCTGCACTCACAGGGGCTTAATAGGGGGGCTCCTCTTGCTGGCAATGATCTTGATGAGCTCAAAGCGGCTGCTGTACAGCTGGACGTTGGTGGCGTTATCATCCTGGGTGTATATCTGACTGGTGCGCATATGCCGACTGTTCTTAGACTGAGACAGCAAGACAAGGTTCAGCCAAGTTCAACTTGGGGTGCGTGCACAATACACAAACTAAGCAAAAATTTTATATATAAAAAAATAACAACTCACCTTGTACATGCTTTTGGTTTTCTTTTTAGGGTTTGCTTCATACACCAACTGCAATAAGCATTAAACATGAAGAGTTGTGCTTTTTTTCACTCCAATAATGAATCCTACAACGGTGATGCTAGGGGGAACCCTCACTCTGCCCTCTCCTGGCCGCCCCCCCCCCTGCTCACCTTGCCCTCTCCGGGCCGGTCACCCCGCCCCCCTGCTCACCTTGCCCTCTTCGCGGGGGATGATGACGTTCTCGTAGCGGTAGCGGCATTGTTTCGCCGAGCGGTAGATGCGGCTGCAGGAGTTGACCACGTCGCTGACCAGGTCCCAGTTGGGGGTGTGAGCCGGGGACACGATGGTCAGGGTCAGAGGGAGCTCCAGCAGCTGCTTGACAGCCTGAGAAGAGTAGGAGGGTGCATCTCTGACCAGTGTGTAGGCAACGCATGCTACAACATTCCTTAACATCACCTGTATCGCTAAAATTGTATTTACCTGCATCAGCCACCCGTCCTCGGTTATGGTTTTTGACTGACCTATTTGACACTATTAAAACTTGATAAAAAATGTAAAAAATTTAATTTTGTACACGCTACTATTTGACTGACCCATAATGGCATTTTTCCCAAAATTTTTTATACAGATAAAGCAGCTACTGACTACATGCAGCTGAGGACATTTTTGTCCAAAGTATTTCAGAAGTGATTACTAGAGGCACCTTTGACTTAAAGCCGCAATTTACAAAAATTGCCATGTGGCAGCTAAACTTCTTAATGCCGCCACCTCTCAATACTGAAAAATAAATTTGTTTATATTATCTTAACTAACAAAAATGGTGAACATGAATTTCACTTTAAACCACTGTCTGGGCATGCTAGAGTGCCCAAAATAACAGCTTTTAAGAGGTATGAATGGAAGATCAAATGGTACGGAAGCCCTGTCATCAATACTCTATTTTGATTATGCTCACCAAACCATTTTAAACTGCATTATATGTGGGTTTCAAAATTCAGGTTGAATTAAATAAAAAACCCTGAGCAAAAACAAATGGTGTTAATCTTTCCAGTTATAACCGGCCCGGGCCCTCACCTGGAGCAGGGCCCATTCCTCACTGATGAGCCACTCGGGGTTGTCCAGCCCAGCCTCCATGGCGGGCTTGCCCAGCGAAGGCAGGGGCTTGGCAAAGGGCACCTGGTGCTTGAGGGAGATATTCTTCTTCTGGTCCTTGCCCTCACGCCGCACCTTCAGCATGCTGGCCTTGTCGAAGAGCGAGCGCGGAGGGATGACCGTCTCCCCATGGCCGCGCTTCTTCTTCCGGCCCGCGGCTGCGAGTGGAGTTACACACAGGGTCACCGTAAACCGTGCGCCCAGCAACAGCAGAGTTAACAGAAACACAGCGCGAGTGAAGTTAATAAAGCCGGCGTCCATCTCCCATCAGTCTGCTGAAAGGGCGGACAATGGGTTCCAGGAGCAGAAAGAGGCATTTGAGTTACACCCTTACCTGACGGGTCCATCTTGAGTCTTTTGTGCTCTTTCCGGACGTACACAGGAGGCAGTTTTGACTCAGGCATGGGTGTTGTGTCGTACATTAGGCAGATGACCGAATCGATGTAAATGTCATTGTCGTCCTGCGGGGGTGTTGGTGGCGTCCAGAGCTATAGTACAACATAAGCATTATGAAACATGTCAAAGATAGCACATTTGGTGGGATTAGAGATTTATGCTCCAAAACGTATATCATTAATTTACCGGCATGATTTCAGTCTGGCCATCTTCATCATCAAAGACATACTCCTGTGAAAGACAGCAGATTCATAAACAAATTCCTTTGTTCCATTTATATTATTCATTTTTAAAATTACCTGTTATTTCTCTTCACCAAATTTGGAATTGCCAATTATGCAATTGTATCCATTAATACAATTCATACCATCATACCAAGTGAGCAGGGTGAGGAAGTACGACCAGACTCTTCCAGTCCTAGTTGCCTTTGAGCCACCCAGCTCTTTTTTCACACTACAGGCAACACAATCTGCACGAGGGGTTCAGCGCCGATGTGAGTCGAGGCATGTCCCCCTCGACGGTACTGCAAGCCGGTTTAACGTGCTCCGTCCATGCTACGCTAATTGTGCACAGCCACGGTGCTCTCCCTGTCACAATCGGCTGATGCTTTCGGTGAACTCCAGCTGATAGGGCTCAGGCGAGCGCCTTTACTGACGCAGCCACTCGGGAGGCTCTATTGTCGTATTGAGGAAGGCAACCAACACACTTGAAGTTTGGCGATTGAAAGGCTACCATGTTGTAGGCATCTTCTCTGGTGTAAGTAAAAAGATCCTCCTCCTCTTCAAGAATGATCCTCTTCTCTTCCTCAGTCTTGAGTGTCTGCAGATGCTGCTTCTCCCAGCCCTTCTTTACTGAAGCTAGTCGTTCCTGAAATTAAAAGAAATCGTCCCAATCATGAAAAACCCAACATAAAAGACCAAAGAGCGGCAAAAATGGAAAGGATTCAATGTTGTGACACATAGGAGACTTGATCAACTGCGTTGTGCAGAAAGTGTGCATGCACAGATACAAAGTGTTGTGCTGATATTCCAAACTTTCTTCATTTTTTTTTTTTTAAACCTAATTTATACATTACATGCAATACCATACATTGATTGAATTACTACAGCCATTCTTCTTAATTTAATACCAACAGGCAGCCAATTGGCATATTTGTGTGTCAGGTACCCATGACCTCTACAATCCTGCCAAGTTGTTCAATAAAAAATAAAAATAATAGAACTGATTAAGGTTTTATAGACTTTTTTTTTTCTCAAAAGTGGCAGAAGAAAAACAACACAGTAGAGTCTATTCACTGTAGTGCTTGGTCCTCGAGAAAAAAAAGAAAAAAAAAGAAAAAAAAAAAAGATTCCAAACATTGCAATTTGCCAACTAGAGTGGCTCCTAAATAAAACTACTTCGTACATGGTTGTGGCTTACCAGAGCTGTCTTTTCTTCCTCTTCGCTAATATGAAGATATTCTATATACTGCAATGCATATATCTCAATAGGAGTCAGCTGGGAGACGACAAAACCACAAATTAGCATCAATTAGCGTACGTCTAATATTACAGATGAACCTGAAGTCAATAAACTGTTAGGTGTGCAACCCCACTCAGGTTACCTGTTCCATGACAGAGGCCAGCTCCTTAAGCTGGGATAGCTCTTCGTGACCTTTGACCTCACTGTCCTCTCCCAGGACTTCCTCGCCCTCTTCAGCAGCAAACTGCTCCGCCAGCGCATCCTGACCTATACTGTTGAGGGCCTGGATGTACGGGCGGGCCACGCGGGGGGAAATGGTCTCAGAGGGGGAAGGGTCCTGGTGCAGCACCACAAACTCCTCCACCTTCTCCCCTGTCCCTGACTCCACCTCAAACAGATCCTCGATTGTCCGCTGAAAACATGAAGACATCCATACGTAAGAAAGTTCAGAACACTCAGTATAATGCAAAATATTAATCTAAAGTCAAACAAACACTTCACATCTAATGCTGCATTTTTGAGAGCCATGTCAGCCCTCTCGTGAGCCCCACATACAGCAGAGCAGCTGAATGTTAGAGGAGAGAGAGCTGTTGATGTATCCCCCGTCAATGCCAGGGCACGGCACTGGGCACACGTCCTGGAGTAAGGGAGGGGAACCGACTGTCTAACGCATAATCACTTTAATAATAACAATAATAATAATAATAACCAAACGCACCAAGGGTGCACATTTACGATACCAGGAACAGACTGACAGGCCTGTAAATTGGGGTTACCAAGAGCAGGGAACAAGGATGAAAAACACTACCTGTGTCAGGAAGGCCAGGGTGTAATCGGTGCCCTGCGCAGCCACCTCCCGAATCAGATCCTTGGTTCCGTTCTTCAGCAGCTTCTCCTCAATGGAGTTTCCACTTTCCAACCTGGCGGGGGAGAGCTAAATATCACTGGCCTGTACACGATGCATCCTGCGGTTACGCCTAAACACGCAACACGCGCCCTGCCCAGAAAAATCTGTCTCTAACAGAATCTGCACAAGCCATGAGCGCTTCTGACAGACGTTTTAAAAGCTTCCCTGGATTCTTAAGTACTTGCCTGCAACAAAGCGCCTCAGTGGATTTACTAGAATTACCAGACTATACATTGCGTCAACTTGATGGCATTACCTGTAAATGTGGATGTCCTTGGAGCGGCCGATCCTGTCGCACCACTCCTGGGTGCGAGCGTCCATGCTGGGGTTGAGGTCCGTGTCGTAGAAGACAATGGTGTCGGCGTCGAAGACGTGGCCTACAGCCGAGCCACAGCGGTTGGTGAGGATTGTGCAGAATACCTGTCTGTTCCTGTTGAAGCTCTTTATCTGTTCCTGAGGGGGAGGAAGTGGGTAAAGGTGCATGCTTAAGACAGAGGAATGGTGAGACCATACACCTGTACATCTTCAAAATTTGTTTATCTTTAAGCATTACTAGAATTTTAAAAGAATATTCCGCATATTTATTGTAAAATATACATTTTTAAAAATTATTTTATTGTAATTGTGCATATTAATTTAATTCACAAACCAACACATAGACATGTCACCAATGTTTACTTTAGGGAATGCTACAAAAGAAAAGGAGAAAAAGTAGAGAGAAGGTTAGATATGGACAGCACCCAGTGCAACCACACCCCACGTTAATGCGAGAGAACAGAGTATAGGGCGGCAGGAAAAGCAGAAAGCTGCTCCATACTCAAGGGCATGCGAGGAAAATGAACCGGGTGTAGACACGGTCATCACTGTCGGCTTCTCGTTAGGCCCCGGGAGGAACATCATCCAGCAGGGAGGGAAGAGAGCCCGCTATTCTATCCCATTGAAATGCCAGAACGCTGCACTATCTGAGAAGGCCCTGGTGTTAGTACAGGGACTTAAGGGCTCTCTGTGGCGTCAGCGCTCTCGTACCCGTCGCTCCTCCGGAAGCAGGCTCTCGTCCACCCGCACGTAGGTGAGCCGCCGATGGTCCAGGAACGCTTCGAGTATGTCTAGCATCTTAACCATCTGGGTGAAGATGAGGACGCGCCGGTTCTCGGACTTGAGTTTGTGGAGCAAGACGGAGAGGGCCTCCAGCTTGCCTGGAAAGGAAAAGGAGAGACTGGCATTAAAAATGGTGGCAAATAAAAAAAGTTTCAGAAAAATTTGTCTGTTCAAAGTCGCAGTGTATTACGAAAAATACATCAGTAGAAAGTAAAGTCAAGACAACTGAAAAGTTGTCATGCCCATACAGTTCTGCGTTAACATTTCTGTGATTTCAGTTTAAATAAGATTGTTACAGCCAATTTGATCAAACCTGAATCCATCTGCAGAAGCTGCAGATCAGGGAACTGGCGAGGATAAGTGGAGGCCAGACGACGGATCTCTGTGCTGTGTGGGGCTGAGGCCTGCTGGAGCCCACGATGGAATGACTTCTGCTCCACACAGTACTGAGCAGAGGGATTGGCTGCATAGAGACAGGGGGGCGGAGCCACAGCCATAGGAACCACACAGGAGAACCTATCGAGGGGCAGAAGGAAAACATCAAAACAGTATCGGCTCATTTTATATGTGACACTCAAGAAATCTGTTAGTTACCATTTTACTACCACTTCACTAAAGAATAGCATTCAATATAGACCGAACACATGGCAAATACCTCTTGGTCAAGTCCTCCCCGGCCTGCAGCTGATGCTGGATAGAAAGCAGGGCTGACCGCAGGTGGGACACTGTGGAGACGCAAGTGTGCTGGGCCCTCAGACAGCTGTCCCTGCCCACCCACCGCCAACTGCCACGGGCTAGGGCAGAGGACGACGGGGGTGGCATGTCGCCCTCAGACACGGAGCAGGCCTTCAGGAGGTCAGCCCCGTACAGCACTGCCCGGGCACAGCGCCGCTCATTGGCAGCAAAGAGCCGGTTCAGGCGCTCCTTGGCTGACTCCTAAAGACAGGAACAATATGCAGAGCGGATACAGGAACACACAGAGTAGGTAATGTCATCCTCCAGTCCCAGTGAATCAGGAAAGCGACGGTGTGGAAATTTTGCGGAAGTAGGCAATATCGGGAGATTTAATTAAATACGCAGGAGAGAACAGGCAAGAGTGGATTGTAGACGAGAACAATGATTTATTCTGTAAAATAACAGACTCAATTTAAAGGTACGGCTTTATTATAATCTTAAACAGCAGACAGAAAATGCAAGTATTTATTTTAGTCGAGGGGCTGGACCAATGATGCCTAACCTACGTTCTGCAAAGTTGACAATTATGCACTGAAGTACATCGCTAATTCATGTTGCAATAGTTGTATTGGAAAGAAACCCTTTTTAACAAGACAGGACATGATTGGAAATTGCCCTTTTTCAGGATGACGATGCGCAGGAAGTTTGACAGTTCTAGATTAATTTCCTTCCTGTGTTCCATCAGATTATGCAGTGCAACGTTAGCCGATTCTTAAATGCGGGTAAGAAATAGATTCTCCCTCACCTGTGATGCTACAGGAGCAACAGGTGGGGGCTTGGCGTTAGTCCCTTGTTCTCCAAACACAGCAGTTGTGACTGTGGCTTTTGCAACGACCCCAGAAGCTGAGAGAGAGAAGTTAGAATATTTAGAAACTACAGAGCCTAAATTCAGCCCTACAATTGTCATCCTTACATGTAGAAAGGAGTTGATTCAGTATGCTGCATAGCCTCCAAAACCCATAAAACAATTTAGAGAAGGGGTCTCAAACTGCAATACTTGCGTGCCACAGAGAACTCAGGTTTCTCATTTACCTAACCGATTACTTAAGTCATCGAGCGAGTTATGAATCTTGCCATAAAATCAGATGGTAGTATGAAAAACCAAAGACCCTCACTCACATCAAACTGCAACTATTTCACTACCATGCCTTTTGTAATCAAATTCAAACCAGCATGGATGAGTTTTTACAGTGTCAATATCAGATCAGAGACTGTTATGGATTACTGGAGGGGGCAACAAAGAGGCTCAATATAAGATATTTAAGGGGCGGACCACAACGATGAAGTCACTTACCCTGAGGAGCAACGGAGGTGGCAGGAGGCGCTGCACCGGCTGGGGCCGCCGCATTGGGGGCAGGCAGTGTCTGGGGCATTGTCTGCATCACCATGGATCCCGGAGGCCTAAGGATCTGTTGGCCAGGGGCCGAGACAATCTGCAGGATGTTGCCTGTGCCAGTCAAGCAGACAGAGGGAGAGACCCAATCAATTAGCCTCTCATAACATGAAATTGTTCACCAACAATTCACTTGTGATGAGCAGAAGAAAAATAAAATAAAATTCAGCCTACATTCCAACATCTACAGTGTTAATGTCATATAAAACCTTCCTACATAAAGAATGACCACGCAACGGAGAAAGGAGCAGAGAGAGAAGGGAAGCGTACTGAGATTGGCTATACATTACCGAGTGTACCTTGGAGCTGCAAAGGCTGCCCCGTGGTGAGCTGCCGCAGCTGGCTGGGTGACAGGGTGAACTTGTTACCATGGAACTGGAGCGTGACCGGCGTCTCTGGTTGGGCCATGCGGTTCTGGTTCCCGGCGATGGAGGCCAGCTGGGCGATCTTTACCACGTCTCCACCTTCATCGGGGGGGAAGAGCGACAAAACAGCTCCGGTCAAATAGAGCCAAGTGGCAAGGTGGGAGTGCGGAGGAACCTTACACAGCAAGACCCGCATCGCCCCGGGTTTCAGTTAGTGAAAGATTGAGCAAGCAGCTACACATGCAAACTAGAGGTGGGGTTAATCTGAAGACAGAGTGCCCTCAGTAATAACAGAATATTTTTAACAGATATGCTTTACTTACTTCTGCAGAAATTAATAAATGTATATATAAAAAACAATGATATCTCCAGGGTGGAGCATGGGCCCTTCATAACCCAGTTAACAGGATTTCAGTTAAAGGGAGTGGGCTGCATTTCCCTGTCTAAGTGCTACGGTCACATGCTAGTCATTACAAATAACTACATTATGTAGGAAAACTAATTTTACAATGTTTTTTTTTGCACAATTGAGCTCTTTGGTTGTTTGGAAAAAGTTTGCCCATTTAAAAGTAAAGGACAAGAAGTCCAGGGTCAAGAGCGTATCGTCACACATATACGCTTGGCACCTAAGACAAAAAAAAAAGGGGGGGGGATTCAGAGCTACGGGATTAAAGACATACCGAGGTAAAGAAACGTGTGAGTAAAAACCGGAAAATGAGGGTTAACAATAAAACGGGGACCTTGGTGAAGGTCCGGCCAGCCGGGACCGGTGTGACCATGCAGCTATGAGGAGACAGAGTGCAGGGAGACACAGAGGATGCTGGGAGATGCTGCTGAAGTGGTCCTGATCCTTCAGGACGTCTGGTTTTAATTTACTGACCATTCATTAAAAAAAGGTTGCAATGGTGAAATTAACCTAAGCTCTTTCAACATGTCAAGAGGAAAATATTAACAAAAGAATATCATAAATAAGAAACGATGCAAAGTGTTAATCGAAAATCTATATATTTTACAACTCAATTCTATAAGGATCAGCAGTAATGATGTAAAAATTATTGGGCAAAACAGTTTGGGAGTGCTGAGAACTAAAGCTAATAAAGCACAAACTGCTTTGAAGCCACGACACTAACTACGTGTTAAGTCTGCACTGCCATGACTTTAAGATGCTGAATTTCTTAAAATTTATTTTTAACCTGGTGCACATTAATATCCTACACTGATCTCTTACTCTTCTCTGGTCCCGTGTATTGGCAGGGTAATTTAAATACCTTCACAGAAAAATGTATGTAATACTCAACGGCAGCTGCAAATGGTATCTCACCCAGGGTTTATTTAACAGCCCCTGTCAGCTGTATGATCCAAGGGCTGGGGAATAAATCTTTACTGCAATAGGGCAAAAAGTAAGCAGTTTGCTATATCATACATACACCCCCTAATCCAGACCAGACCCACTTCAGCATCGCCTCAGAGATAGGCCCCTTTTGAGATTCATTTATTTTGTGCCAGAAGTGG
>JAOVYW010000036.1:2078144-2131488 GCA_025775045.1 Hiodon tergisus
GAGAGAGCTGTTGATGTATCCCCCGTCAATGCCAGGGCACGGCACTGGGCACACGTCCTGGAGTAAGGGAGGGGAACTATCTGTTCTTTAGGAATAGGATATTTCATTATACTGACAGGTTATGAAGGTCACATTTTTGTTCAAATCTTAATACTTGAACATACCAACATCTGTATACAGAAAACATGTGGGCCCAGATCACATTTGAGGATATCTTCTATATATTACCTATTAAACTAATTTAGTTTTTTTACCCACAAACAGCCACAGCAGTTACTAAAAGGGGTGAGACGCTCACCCTGGCTGAGTCAGAACATCCTCATATAGGCTCTTCTGTCTGCTAGACAGGCGGCACTTGAGGATGTGCTCATACTTCTTAGGCAGCTGCTTCTCCACATCTCTCTTAGAGCGTCTCAGGATGAAGGGCTGAATCATCTGCATAGAGAAAGACAAGGCAATTTTACTAAACAAGGTCATTTGTCCACAAAAAAAAACTGTCTTTTTGTTTAAGGCAGACACTGGAGCAGGTCAGCATGACAGTCGTTGGCATCAGGAGGAAACCATCTAGGAACTGGGGACTTGGTGTTGACAAGAACATCTCGTACGATGCTCAGTTCTGCTGATTTCTAAAACCCACCACCAGTGAAGGTTTGCACTACAATGGACAGAAATTAACCAAGACAGCCTTTCTTGGAGGCAGGAGGTGAAACCCACCCTGTGCAGACGGATGACCAGCTTGTGGCAGTAGTCTTGGTTCTGGTCGGTGCCCGGCTTGACGGGGAAATCCAAGTAGGGACGCGTGATGCCAGGAAGCAGGAAGTGAATCATGGTCCACAATTCCTTCAGTGTGTTCTGGAGCGGCGTGTTTATCAGCAGGAGCCTCTGTTGACTAGAACAGCATTCGCAGTCTCCATTAAAACCTTCCCAGCCGTTTTTGGTGTCTTTATGATTATGGGGGTGGGGGTGGGGGTTGTAGGGCACATTCAAGTTCCAGAGGACCGTGTTTGCGTCTTTGTTGACTTACCTCTTGAGGGAAAAGATGGTGTCCCAGTGCTTCTCTGTCATGTTTTTGATGAGCTGCACCTCATCTAGAACCAGATGCCGCCACCTCCTCTTCAGAAACTGTTTTTGGTCCTTCAGCAGGAGCTTGTAGGACGTCAGGCACACGTGAAAACTGTTGGGCTCCGACCACCACTAAGGACACATCACCGACACCAAAACCCGTTTAGAGATACGGAGCACAACCCAGGAAGACGACAAACACGGAAGATGGAGAAAAGGTACAATAAATAAAAATTAAGCAAACAAAAAGGTTGGAAAGTAACCATCGGTTGCTTGTGAAGGATTACCGTTCGCTTCATTTTGCGCTCTGTCTTGTTGCCAAGATAGAGTTGGATCTTCAAGCCAGGGCACCAGCGCTTGAACTCCATCTCCCAACTCAGTATTTTACATGTTCTGACCACCACAAGATGTGGACCCCAGATACCTGTAGGAAGAGATGGAGAACAAATTCTACATTCAACCCATGTGCTAAGTGTATTTCTCAGCTCACACACTATTTAGAACCATTTAAACCAGACAGCACAGCGGTATAAATGAGTAAGCCTGCTAACCCTCCTGACAGGCCAGGTGGGCCAGGAAGGCCACAGTCTGTACTGTCTTGCCCAGGCCGGTCTCGTCTGCCAGGATGCCATTCAGGTGCTTCTTGTGGAGACCAGCCAGCCAGTCAACGCCAATCTGCTGGTACTCCCGCAGTAACCCGTGGAGCAAGAAGGGGGCAGGGGTGCGCACCTGGAGGTCAAGGAGTGAGACGTTAGCTAAGGAGGGGAGGGGGTCGTTTAAGGGCATAGGGGTCTTCTTTCAGGCAGGACCGGGACCAACGCCAGCTAGTGATACACACCGCAGCAGTAGTCCGAGCGCTACCCTTGGGCAGGATGAGCTCCGTGGCTGCTGCCACCTCTGCGATATCCTTCTGGGGTCTGCCATCAGACCCCGGGGCGATGGATTTCTCTGGGCCCCGGTGCTGCTCCACACTGAGCAGGGAATCAATCAAAACTGCCTCATAGGGGCTGTCCAAGGGAGACTCCTCCATTTCTGCATGAAACAGTCAGTCATAACGTTTAACATTGTTCTGTATCACTACTGCCAATATCGCATGCGTACAAACTGAACTCGCACTGCATCAACACCACCAACACTGTAACCACCCAGACCTGTTGCGTGGTTGTTGGTTTTTACCTTCATCTCTGTCCTCGTCTTCCTCGCTCTGAGAGCTGGGCCGGGGCCAGTCAAAGCCCTCCGCGTAGGCGCCAGCGTACTGCTTCACCAGTGCTTCCAACGGCATGTCCGCTAGGATGGTGAGTTCACACCACATTTAGAACATCTTTACACTACTTGTTAAAACGTGACTAAATATGGGCATTTAAGGAATATGCCTCGTCTTTCAAAGACATTCGCGCTATTTCGATATTGCTCCCACCGTGCAAGTGCAGTTGACTTGACATTTACTTATTCCGATATAGACAAAGCAGTCGCACAAACTGAATCTTAAGCAGTAGCATTTATTTTTTTTATTGAGGTTGCACAGCTTACAAACATGTTGCTGAGGAGGTCAATAATACCACTTGAGCAACGCATCATGTGACCTACCTTCTTTGGCGAGTTCTGCCAACTCGGCCTGTTTATCTACCGTAACCTCCATGGCCTCCTGCTCTTCGATGGTGCTCTCCTCATCCTCTACTGCAATGCAAACAACAACCCCATTCACCCGGGCCCAAGTCCCATTGTGGTAGCCCCGCTGCGGGTAACAAAAATCACACATTTCAAATGTTTGGACTGAATTCCCAGATAAATACCTTCATCAACCAGTGAAGTACTGGCTTTCCGTTTTCTACCAGAGATCTCCTGCAGAATAAAACGAAGTCCCACTTTTTAAGTTGAAGATATATAAATTATTTCTCAAGAAGATAACGAAAGCAAAATAAATAACTCACAGTTTCAGCTTTTTCTCCCACCATCCTGGGCTGTTTGATGCCGTGTCCTGAAATGTACAGAAATTAGAAAACGACTATCCAAAATTATAGAGGGATTATACCAATTTACAAAGTAAGCAATTATATACAAAGCCCTTGCATAACACTTCCAACTCTCAGAATTAGTCATCAATTTTCAAAAGGCAGCACAACAAAGGCAGTGCAGGAACTGCCGAAAAAACCAAATGTGACCACTTTAAAACCTTGCCTTTATTTGCTGCCCGCTGCAGGCGGAGAGCTTTTCGTCTTTTCTCATAGACTTCAAACCGCAGCTTAATTTCCACGACCTTGAAGAGAAGGATAAAGGAACTGGAAATCTCAGGAGCTTGCGTACAGTTCAGCCGAGAAGACAGTACGGGTGCGTGAGGTTTAGAAAGGGCCCCCCTTGGTGGAAAGAAGTGGAGACTCACCTGCTCGATGTTGGACCAGAAAAACTCCACCTCTCGGGCAATGGTGCTAGCCATTTGTCGCAGGTGGATCTCCTCTTCCCTCTTGGCTCTCTCCTCCCCTTGCCTCTGCTCACTGTGGTAGCGGGCGCACGTGCGTACCAGCTGACGGACAAAACGGTTGCCGTTTACACAACACAGGGTACCCCTCCCGATCCTACATCTACATCGGAACTAATTTGGTCCTAACGGAACGCATCTTGAATGGAACCCAAAATTGCATAGTTTATATCTCCGTACAAACGGCATCATACCTTTTTGGCTGCGGCCATCTTCCACCTCCTTTCCTGGGCAAAGTCTGCCGCCATCCACTGCATCTCCTCCAACAGATAGTCCCAGTGGGACTTGGGCCGTGGTGCCTCTTGCAGCTTGGGCAGCCGGCTAGCTGTCCATTGGCCCTCTTTACGCAGCTCTGCGATGCGCTGATGGACCTGGCTCTCCTGTGAATGAGGGACAAGGGCCCCAATAAGCAGTGGGCTCGACGTACTTTCCCCTTGACGTGTGGCGCTGTGTAGAGTGGCCACTCACCAGCTTGGCCTGCTCGGCCTGCTTGTCCTGAGAGCTCTCCTGCGAAGGCTGAGCACAGGCGGCCTGGCTGGGTGCGGACACCTTCAGCGCAGAGGCGGGGCTGAGTCCAGCCAGTTTGGATTGGGCAGCTGGGGCAATGGCAGAAGAGGCGGGGCGACCCGGCCCGACGGAGTGAGGGGAGGGGAGTGGTGCCGGCGTTCCAAGGGGGGCCGAGGATATCGAGGGCGGTGGGATGGAGTTGGCCATCAATCTCTGGCAAGGTTGGGAGGAGTCTGCCCCAGGACGCACCAGAGCCACGGTCTGTTTTGGAGGTGCACACTGTTAAACGTCCTTTCTGGATAAAAATTGTTTTTTAAAAAAAACCCTGTATGTTTTTTAAAAGACTTACCGCCTGTCCAGGTTGCAGCGAGGGTTGAGTCTGCAGCATTTGTTGCGCCTGAATCTGGATGTGGAGGCCAGACTGCATCTGTTGCTGGAGCTGAGCCTGGAGCTGGGTATGCGGATTGCCTTGGGACAGTAAGGGGCCACTGGGCTGCACTTTCACCTGGGCTTGGAGGTGGGCGGCCGGCTGGGCCTGGGTCTCCACCAGCTGCTGCTGGGAAAGGGCGAGTGGCAGACCCCCAATGGACAAGGCGTTGGGGGCCAGGCGCCCAGGTAGCTGAGGCGGCGGCGTGTGGAGGCTGGCTGCGTTCTGCACCGGCGGGCCCTTAGACGGGTCATACTGCTGCTGGTTCTGTTTCTGTCCAGCAATCTGGACCGCTTGAGGGGTAGGGGGCATCCCTCCTGGAGTAGAGGAATCGAGCACGACAAAAACACATGCCAAGAGAAGGACCGGGGAATGAGAGGAGAGGGGGAGAGGGAGAGAGAGAGTAAAAATGTGCCCTCTTTTAGTGGCAGTGCTCGGTCCCTCGTCCTCTCAACACGTTGATGATACGGATCATTCTGTACGTGCGCACGGTGACTCACACGGAAAAACAAGGCCCTTAACACTCCGCTGCAGTACTCCCACACTACTGCAGCTGTGTCCTCGCATCCTAAATCACTAATACACAGGAATACTAGCGGGAGAAGAGGAAAAGGGGGATAGTGCTTTAAGGGCCCCAAGCTTTCATGCTGGGGCTTTGTTAGTCTATGTCAGCCTCTTGGGAAAGTAGTAGTCCCCCCCCCCCCCATTTGAAGGCCGCCACTTTTGAAATGTTTTACATTCATTGAGGCTTAAATAATCTTTTAAAAATTATCTAGAGGCAGCGTCTACTAAATGATATATTTTAGCAGTCAAAAAGTTGTCCTCTGCAACAAAACTGTTTTGGAAATGATATATCGGCATAAATAATGAATACATATTCAGCAGAGGAAAATTTATGAAACGGTTCTACCACAAAAGAAACAACTACATTACATGATGAAATGAATGATAGAATAATTGATGTCAACTAAAACAAAAATTTTAGTTAATTAAAATAATTTACCGCAGTTAGATATCAAATTAATCATGCACAAACATTTTCATCAGCATAAAATAAAAAATTACAGAATAAAAGAAAAACAAAAAAGAAAAGAACAAAAACTCAGCACAGTGGGGGGAAAGAGAAATAAAACACCACACTTCCAAGCATGCGAGTAGCAGTATAAATTATGGCTGGAAAACAGAATATAAATCCTTTGCAACACAGATTTTGCTAAGCAAATAGACCAGCATAGCAGACATGGGTTGTAGACAGCAGGCCTAAGCAGAGCTCCGCAGATTCAAAAGCAGCGCCCCTACCACACTGAATGAGTGCTCTGACATTCCAACTGCCTACACAACCTCTGACCCTGACCTGTACCATGGAAGCATGAGAACGACGCTAACACACCACTTCGCCAATGACCTCACCAAACTCCACCAGAGCTTCTTCCCAAGACCACTGAGGGAAGGAAACCAAGTCAGAACGGAATGCGATGGAAACAAATGATGGTTAAAAAAAAACCAAACAAAGATGAATATGACAACGGACAACCTGCTAAATGGCAGAAAGGACTGAGGTGTACTGAAAATCCAGGCTGACAAAGCGATGAGTCACAAGGCGAAGTAGGGTTGGGGGGGTTCCAATGCAGGGATGAGAATGGGGGGATAAAAGGGAGAATGGAAAGAAAGAAATCAAAATCGTCCCACACGTGAGCGAAGACGCCCTATTGGAAAGATTTTTTTCCCGGCTTTCCCGAAGGCTCCGCAGTCAGGGTTCGATTTAGCGGAAATTCCGATGGCACGGGGAAGTCCGTCCAAACAAGAAGAATATGAACAAAAGTGAACAAAGGTGAAACAGATGGAGCGGATGGTCGATTAAACACAAGTGGGGGAAACACAGACATGGAATCTTCCATTGGAGCTTTTCCTTTCTCTTCTGACTTGTTTCTCTTCTTCCACATGTCCTCATCTGCATTTGTATGGAGTGCGCTTGACAGAGGTCAAGCATCCTGGCCCAAACTCTGGACTTCCAGGGGGCCTCAGAGTGCCACAGGCTGGACGAAAGCGATGCCACCAGGGGTTTCTGCCATACCACCATGGTTGGAGAAGGGGGCATTCTGGAACGTCCGATTCGACTGAGTCGAAATACTTCTGGCAGCATCGAACAGAACACAGAACTGCCTCGTAGTAGCACTCCTACCTTGGGCTGTTGGCATAAGCTGTTGCAGAGGAACCCCGGGTGATCCTAAAGGAGCTACACCATGATGCTGGAAAATCATCCCATGGCGACCAACTTCAATCCGGGGCCTCTTAGCCTGATCTGGGATTTAAAACACACAATACCCTCATAACGCAAAACACTCGGCATACAGCAATGACCTTTCTTCTTCAAGCCATTCAGAGCTCCCTTCCATGGATGCAGGCTTCAACACACAGCGCTACCCAAAGACGCCCAATATCGAAAAGCAGAAGCAATTTGAGGGAAGAAATAAAGAAAAGAAAAAGGGGGAATATAAAAAAACAAAAACAAAACAAAAAAACGCTGCTACGATGTCCACTGCCGTCGCCCTACCTGCTTGTACCAAAGCCTGTTGCCTCTTAAAGGCTTCGATGTCAACTGGGTTTGCAATAGTGGAAGCAGCCGTTCCCTGATGTGCCTATGAAGGCAATTACATGGTTAATTAGGTGGCAGTTATACAGCTAAACAATAAGAGTACAGCATCAAGACAGTGGGGACAGACGCAAGCTTTACCATGTCGAGTCAATACAATACTAACTAGAGGTGACATAATAGAAAACAATTTACCCAAATCTCCTCCATCGTTAAATTCTCCTTTTAACTGGAGAAACGTACTACTGGCACAAACACCCATGGATCTCACCTGAAACTGCTGCTGCTGTTGAGCAGAGAAAGCCGCTGATACGTTGGGAGGAAGCTGTGTTGCTATAGCGACCGGAGTCCCCGTTTGACCATCTTTCCCAGTCACTACCTTCACCTGGCCATGGCAGAGAAACTATTTCTCACACACCAGAAAATTCACCCGTCGGGTCATGGATACGTGCCCATAAGACATCCCATTATAATCAGAGCCGAGAGTGCTTTTTAGCACAACAAATCATCTACTGAAGTCGGTTCACTGAACGTTGTACTGTAGGTCACCACATGATTAGAGGGAACATCCAGTGGGCATTGTCTGAGGAGGCTTTGCCAGGCCTGGGGTCAAGAATATGGTACAACATGCATGCAGAGGAAACTACACCTGGGCATTCCGCTTGGTGTCGCTGCCTCTTTGCCATTTGATTGCCATTACCAAGCTTGCCTAAACACATGTCCCTGTTCTCTTGTACAGTATAACAGTGCTGTGCCCCCTTTCCTCATTTACTTCATTATTCAATATATTGCAGTAGAGACAACAGAGAGTGGACAGGGGTCTAATAATTCTTACAATGCAGAAGCAAGTTCAAAACTCACTAAGGTACAGAGATTTTCTGATGGAAATAACACTTTCTAACAATTAGAGAAAAAAAAAAACTAATTCAGTTAGCATTTCCAGGAATTAAATCCCATTGTTCACCGTAAACAAAATTGTATATAAAGCATTAAGTGTCCACTTAATTCAGTCTAGTACAAAGGGCGCAGTTGTGTTTTTGAATTACAGCGGGACAAAGCACTCTAGAAATTCAATGTGGTAAAAAAAAAAAAAAAAAGAGAGGAATCTCAAACCATTACAGAAACCTTGTCTACCTCGTCATTGATGACTTCGGATTGCTCCTCTTCTTCCTCCTCTTCCAGGTCTAGATCATTCTGCCGCAGGTAAGTGAAGAGTGGCACACAGGGCTTCTTCTTAAAGGCCAGGTAATCCATCATGTTGCCTTGAAGGTGTTGCAGGAAGAAGAGCTCAATAAGATACTCTTTGAACACATCCTTCAATCCCTCCATCTTCTTGGTGTGGTGTTCCAAGCACTGTTTCCGTAGCTGGGCCATCTCCGGGTTAGAGGGCGCAATTTCCTCCAGCTTCTTGGGCTGCGGCTTCTTGACAGAGCCAACCACCGAACTGGTGGGGGTTAGGGGCGGGTTCTGGAGCCCCTGGGACAGGTTAGAACGAGATGGGCTGGAAGGAGGCATGGACGAGGTCATGCCAAAAGGGGCTGCTGTGGCTGTCCCCACTCCGGCCACCATGCCCTGGGTGGTCTTCTCGAAAATCATGGGCCGTGCCAGCTGGCCTTGGATAATGCTACTGATCTGGGGAGGCAAGTTGGAGGTGGTGATGTGGCCTGGGCTGCCCAGGGTGGGCAAGGCTGTTCCGCTTGCCACTGGGCTCTGGGGTCCCAGGTGGTGGATGGTCCCCCCAGTCTGAGAGTGAGGTTGCGAGAGTCTGCGTTCCCGCACAGAGCCCGGGGCACCGGGGGATGACATCTGAACCTGACCAGCTGTGGTGGGAGCCAACTGGGCCAGCCCTGTATTGTCCTGGTACACAAAATGCCCACTGCCAGAGGAGCTGCCCAGGTTTCCCAGCCGCACAAGCATGCTAGCCTCCACGTAGCGTGTGGGGCTCTGGGCACACACTCCGAGGCCCGTGGCAGCAGCCCCAGCTCGTGGCACCCCCTGCAGAGCCACTGGGCTGTGCTGGGTGGGGCTCTGGGGCTGCATGGACTGCGGAAGAGGTGAGGTGACCTGGATGTATGAGGAAGAGCCATGCTCAAACCTCCACTGCGGGGCAGAATGCTGGAAGCCCGGTGATGCAGGGTTCTGGAGTGGCAAGGGAGTGAGAGTGATCTGCTGGTTGCCAGTCACCATTGGGCCCACGTTCTGAAGGGTAATGTTCATGTTCTGGCCTGTGACAGGGCTGCGACTCATGATTATCTGGTAATTTGGAGACTGAGGGGCAGAGGGGCTCGCTGCCGGAGCAAATGAGGCCGCTGGCGACTGCGGGAGATTGACCGGGGTGGGCTGCTGTTGTCCCTGTGAGGGTTGTTGATCCTCCACCTCAGAGCCGGTGAAGGATTTGGATCTCTGAAGTTGCCGCTGCACATTTTGAGGTCCACTTCCATGGTGCATCGCGTACCACAGATATTGTATCAAACTACCTGCAGTAGAATAAGCACACTGTTAGATATTTAAAACACAAAGGAGCATGGGGCAAAAATGGACAGACTTCAGTTTTGCCTAGAGTTGCCAACAAGTCAGTATTTTACAAGACTGACAGGTGTTTCATCTCTGGAAATTCTGAGCTCTCGCATATCTTATAATGTGTTTCGATAAAATATTAAGTATAACATGTTCCACTTTGTTCAGCGAGGGAGTAAACAACAGCTAAACCAAGATGCATCTTAAATGTTCATCTAAATAAGTTTACGGTAATACAATTCAATATTTCAGTGCGCGCATAGCCAGTTTACTTATTTTTCCAAAGAAGCGCTCCGGTATCTCGAAGATGGTAACCATAGTTTTAGGAGAATACATAAAAACGAATTGCAATTGCAACTTCCGACTGAAGTCTCCAGAATTCCCCCGTCTGACACACAGAAGCAGATGTCCATGGATAAATGTCATAATGCCACAAGAAAACACAAATTTACAAAGCAATATCATTATGTTAAAAGGCATAACCAGGACATGGTTGAAAATTAGTAATCGATATGTTCATCATCAGGATCTTTTTTTTTTTTTTTTTAATCACTGACCGAACGTTTCGTGCAACAACTCTTCTTCAGCTAGGATGACACACACACACACCAGTTAAACTCCAGGATTTTTGAATTGCTACTTTCTAGTTTAAAATATTGAGTTACGTTTAACTTGTTAGACATAAACCCCATCATCCAAAGTACGACGTTAAACGTTAAATAACAATTAAAAAAAATACACGTAATAGTTGTCCGTAGTTTCACTGTTAACTAGCTACGTAGTGTCTCAATAACACACGCAATTATTTCTCAGCATCACGAGCAAGATAAAGCTGTCAAAGACCGCTTCAACCATGGCTGTTATTCGTTGCTAGCTAGGTAGCTCGCTACTTCAGCTAGCTTGAATGCATTCTCAGGGGAACAAGCGCTAGCTAGGCCTCGGCTTTCACAAGATACTTCTGTCGCCAAAATGCTAATTAACTTAATTTACTGAAGTGAAGTAATATCATAGACAATTAGTTGAGATTCTTAAATTTCGTGGCACATGCCACGAAATCAGTTTGTTGCTACCAATGTATGCAAGCACAAAGAACGCCCAGAGACATGTGTCGTGTTCCATAGCACTGGCCAAAATCAAAACACCACCGCGTCCATTTCATGCTTACTTACAATTAATTAAGTTCCCGGCGTTGCTGCATCCACTGATATGGCTTCTTTAAATCCTTTGAACAAACTAATGTTAACTATAAGAATATTGGCCGCTATGAGGTTTGTTTTTCTGTTAACTAAAGACAATAAATTAGAGCCACCCTATTCGGAAAAAAACATGGCGGTGGCTTCCAGTTTTTTTTTTTTCTGTTCTTTCAAGAACCGGAAGTAATTTACTTTTTTCGATCCATGTCCTTTACATTCGACTGACTTGGGGATAGACCAACCATATTCAAGCACTGTTGGGCCAGTTCCAATAAAAATCTAGAAGGCAAGGCGCAATTGAGTATTTTGGTAGGGTGAATTTTTGATATAGTTTGATACTGATAATGTATGATACGGTTTATATGTAAAGAAACTGGCAGGTATATATATATATATATATGTGTGTGTGTGTGTGTGTGTGTGTATTCCACTGTGGCTACAGTTGATGAGTGCTAGCTAGACGCTGCTGCTTGTTAAGGATTCCAAGGGTTCAACTGTATGAAAAGTCTTTAATTTGTGTACTGGATAAATACCATCTGCACAATACAGGCATTTCATTCACATCATATCAAAGGTATGGCAGGTATAATTAAGAAATTGCACGCTGTAAACTAGCAGTACAGTTTTTGTACCTTTACATTTTAATTTAGTGTGGCCTACATAAAGCATATGTAACCATTAAATAAAATAAACATTAAAGCACATTAAATGAGTAAAACGTATCAGTGGCATAAAGTTAGATGCTTTAAACATATGTTGAGAAATTACCTACGCCAATAAAAAAGAATGTACCAGTATGTTCTGATTGTAATACTGCTGGTGCAGGTCTTCCAACAGTGGCTGTCCTAGCAATTGCTTGTTTAATATCCATACAGTGAAAAAAACAAAAAACAATCAGTTCATGATGTACAACCAAGGAATAAAAATCATTCAGTATTATTGTAAAGGAAAATTGGCATTTATTTTTTGGAGTATCCCACCCCTCCAGATAAGTTGTAGCATACCTTGATCTAAATCACTATTAATAATTTACTATGAAAGGGTCACACAGCTTCTCTGTACCCTAACTGTTCCTTTAATTTAGGTGTTTAGATGTTTCTGGTGTTCCTATACAAACCAAAAAAGTACATTTGAAAGCTATCATTAGCACACTTTGACATCTATTATGCTTTTTGTCAGAATGACATGTTTCAAGAACAAAAGTCAAGTGTCAAGTGCTCTGGTAAAAATTTAATAAACTGATGTATTTGACAGGAATTTCTGTTCCACTGATAGCTTCATGTTAATACAATAAAACATTTCAAATTAAGTTAAATCAAGGAAAAACTTTGTTTTGTTTTTTTGTCTGTTTTTGGGTACAGATTAGTTATGGCAACCAGTGACATAAATTAAAGTGTGCCCTGACTTCTATGTTTCTAGATGGTATAATAACTTCAGCAACCTTAGAATTTCCACAACCACCATACACCCCCCCCCCCCTTTTTTTTCCTTAAGCAACAAAGCAGAATTTTTTTTAATTATAAATGTTTTTTAAAAGGTCAGAATGTGTAGGAACTTCATCGTAACTGCTTGATGGTATAACACTATTTTTATGAAAAAGCCTAGACATCCACCATTTACACTGAGGAACTAATCTGATACATTCCCTTCTTCATCGTCGTTATCCTCCTTGAAAAGAAAGAAAGAAAAAAACAACATTCTACTTAGAATAACTCTCACAGGCAATCTAGCTATGTTAACAGAGCACAATAAAGCAATGACAACAAAATACACTTAACATTGCATAGTAATTGCAAACCATCAATTTTCAAATCCACCCACCTGTGACCTCTCTCTGTTGTCTTGAGCCCCTCCTGCAGTTGCCTCAAAGTCGTGGATGGGCAAAGTTTTCATCCAACTGAGCATAGACTTTTCTTCAAGCTCTGTCTGGACAATGGTGGGGTAGATGTGCTCTTCCTTGAAGGCTGCAATCTTGTCCTCCTCCTGGTTCCAGTCCAGTGGTTCATGGACTCCATCGTCCCCAAAGCGCTTGTTGTACTTTTCAAAGTGCACCCTCTCCAGCACCAGGCCTAGTCCGGGTGCCTTGGGTATGTCAACCTTGTCCTCGCCCCAGCTCCTCTCTTGCACGGCGTCACTGGCATAGCCTTTCACCACAGCAATCACCAGACCAATCATCTTCCGGATCTGGTGCATCATGAAGCTCTGGCCCTTTACCCTGATTACAGCAAACTCCACACCCCGCCGCACAAATGGTTCCTCGCACACCATCTCCATAATGTACCGCCGGGCACTGGGGTCCCGGGGGGCCTTCTGAGATGTGTAGTTGTGGAAGTTGTGTGTCCCCTTGTAGCATGAGAAGAGCCGGTTCACCCTCTGCAGGGTTTCCTTCCCTAGGCGGTAACTGCTGTTGTCATGATCCAGCTCTTTGGGAGCAAAAGCTATTGTGGGTAGCATGTACGAGTATGTCCGGGCATCACATTTGTTCTTGGAGTTGAAGCCACCGGTTACTCGTTTGAGGCCTTTAATGAGCAAACATTTAATAATTAGCGGACATCCTTACCAGACAAGATGTGCCAAAACGCACTGTAAAGTTTAAACATTTGCAGTGAGCGGTCCATTCTCACCCAAAACCCTGATCTGAGCTGGCAAATGAATGTTGATTTTGTCCATGAGGTCATCTATAAGCCACAGCTTAAGTGACACAACTTGCCCTGCTGCAGAAACCCCCTGATAAAACAGATTATGAAACAAAACAGCCAATCATAACCTTTTTATACCTTTATATGAAGGTGCTTAGAAATTAAAATATGTACATGACCAACCGCTGCATGATCATTATGGATATGAGCCAATTAGTTTAATTTCTGTTGGTTACCTTGTCGGTCCTTGCGCATCTCTGAAAGGACATTTTCTTCATGTCAGCACCGTGGTTCTCTGGAATGCACCCCGATTTAACCAGAGCTGTGACTAACTCATCTTCTATGGTTTTGAACTGGGCAGATCCAACATTTCTCTATAACACATACCCATAGATTAACGCAAGTATTGAAATAGCCGAAGTGAAACGCATGCGATTTTTTTTTTTTTACTATACTCACCTGCATACCATGGTATCCCTTGCCAGAGTATGACATTAGCAGAACCACTTTTCTCTTCGGGAATTTCTTACAGTCATTTATCTGTCCGTCAGCCGGGCTTGCTTTCAGCCTCTTCGGAACGTGTGCAGCATCGCCGGAATCTCCGTTCCCATCTGCGGCCCGCTTCAGCACCTCGTTCGGCTCCCCTGGCCGTTCCTTTAGGTGCTGCTCCTTGCTCATTTTGCTTGACAACTGAAATCGCCGCAGTCCGTCCGCTACGCAACTCAGACCAGCCTAGACGAAACAAAACTCGTTGTCATGTTAAAGCTTGATCAAACTAAACAGCCACACAACACACATACACAGTAAATATTGGGCTATAGCACACACCGATGCTAAATATGAAGTGGCATATTAACTGTGTGCAGTGTTCAATTCGAATTTTAAGAACCCTGTACACAATCATAAATGTATCCCACATGTATATCAGTGGTATTTGGTGTAAGTTTTCACGTCCGTTGGTGCGGTCTAGGTAATGGCTTAATGGGAATAACAGAATAAATGTGGTTAGCTGCAAGTTTGGCGAGCACGTCGTATGATGCGCTAATGGCTGGTTTGATAAGTAATTTTAACTAGACCATTCCGGTTTTAATTTTATCATATTATAACGATAATTTAAAGTTAACACCCAAGTAGCCGATTGGCAGTTAACATTTAATCGAGCCATAACCATTTCTTGATTAGACTTACTTTCAATGTCATATTATTCAGATGTATTCCTAATGGAAAACTAGTTTCCTTTTTTTAAAAACATACATTTCTTAGCAGATTTGCTAACCACCTCATTTGAATACATTGCAGCACCCTACGTTTCCTGCAATTGAATACGATTTCCACCACAGTTCATGAAAACGACCGCATATGTTAACGCATATAGAACGGTACAAGAACATAAAATTCACAGCGAAAGAAGTCCATTATATTTACCGCTCTTGATAAACTAGCGTGTACCACTCTTCCTGCAATTTCCTGTACCCACGTGGAAAGCATTTTACTGACCTCGAAACCTTCTATTTACCAAGTATCGCGAGATGAAACGTGGGGGCGCAGCATCAGCCATCCCATATATCCAATATATATAGTATGGACGGCTTTATGAGACAGTTGCTGAATTATAATAAATACATTGTTAATTTTATATAAAGCTGCAGAAAAACAAGTGAAAACGTATTTTAGATCTCTAATCCTTCCTTCCATCTGCTTGCAAAAAATTTAATCAACAACGCAAAATTTAAATTGGTGGGTTGGAAAGAATGCTCAGAATAGTAAAGCAATTGAAGGTAACTCTGAGAGGTACATGGAGCCTTGGCGGACCCTTTTTTGTCGGCATTTCAGAAAAAAACAAAAGGGGGCCCCTCAAAATGTACTGGAGTGGCTCGCGTGAGAAAGGACTGCTATAAAAAAGTTTAATGCAATTGATTTGTTTATTTTGAACTCAGCTACCCGTTCGATCGATAGTTATATTTCTAAAGGGCAGTGAGGGCTCAGGGATTCCTCGCAATTTACTAACTGAGAACAGTCTTCGTTTGATCCGATACGGTTTTAGGTGATAGAGAGTCGGTTTATTAAACTGCTTAGAACCTAGTGAAAAGGGGAATAAAGGGAATTGGGGAAAATATTAAGAATGGGCGGAGTCTGTTCACTAGAATCTCTTAGATTGATTGTATCAATGTAATCTCTTACATCTCTTACAGTGGTTGCATTGATTTTACATTTCATTATTGTGGTTGTTCAGTTGACCGAGGAAAATGTTGCGTTCGAATGCACTCGTAAATATTGCAAATGATTTCCCGACACTGGCAAACTTTTGTTTTCAAAAGGATGTCTGTATTATTCATTATTATATGTTCCTGATTAACTGAAATTTAAGGCACGCCTTAAACTTTCAGGGTAATTGAAACAATTTAATTTTTGTTTTTGTTTTGTCACTCTCGGGTGTCAAAAAATGCTTTGTTTCTTGCACTCGAACGCAGCATTAAACCCTTCCATTTCAATGGCACATAGCAACATACTACGTGAAAGCTGATGTATTCAAGTTGGCATAGACGCCTGTATTAATACCCGTCTTGTTAAAACCACTTAAGTGTTTGTTGCATCTTTTGCAGCGCGTTTATTCGAATTAATTTAGTATTAAATCCTCAAATGGCAGTTATTGTTTTTAAATTTTGTACTTTTTTGGGGGATATTTTATAAGCACTGAACACAACTTAATCTGTTTCAACAGAACAAAAGACTGGAAACGGAAAGTACTTCAAACAACGCTTTTATTTGTGTTTCACGTTCAAAGCAAGTTTACATCACACAGGCATTGAAATCTTACTTCTTAAAATTATTTTACGCTATAATTATGTTACAATAATCGAGCCACAACAACAAAAAATAGTTGCAGAACACGTAAGAAACACAGGGGTTTCAGGGAGATTATTAACCAATTGCATTCCTAGTATTTCATTTATAAATTGATAAATACTAATTTACAGACTATTTACACCCAATATCGAAAGGATAGACTAAAATATACACTCAACAGACAACAGATAAATGCCTTGTGTATAAGCACAGTAGCAAGCCTTTCAAGTATTACGAAAATATATACATTGGTTTTGGTGAACTGTAAACCCTTAACAGACAAGTACGTGTGTGGGTGTTCATTGTTACATTCGTTTATATACAGCTGCTGGTTACAAGATACTACCTCTAATTTGTGCAAAGCAAAATTATGCTGGATTGGTGACATACACAGGCTAGACTAAGTGTGAGTACCTCAGTACCTACCCCGGAACACAGCTAATTCCCCCTTTCCATAAAATGTTATCAAGCAATGTTCTGCCACTCAACACACATGAAATTCTGAATACTGGTTTGGTTTTCTGTTCGTGTTCTCCAAGTCTGAGCAGATTCTACCATTACTTTGGGCCTGCACACAAACACACTCCTTAGACCAGTTTCCTGTTCACCTGGAAGTAAAAACCAGAGTCAATTTTATTTGAATCACTCATCATACACAAATTATCACATCTACAACAACAAACATCCATCCCATTTGGCTGCTCCAACAAAAACACAACAAAAACCCTCAAAAAAGGTACAAACATTTATAAAAACTAACTTTTTAGCAGTGTACAAATTTAGTTTTGTTGACTTTCAAAAGGTGCATCTTTTTTTTCTTTTTCTTTTTCCCTCTCATAGCTTATACAATTTTCTGTCAAGACACAAACAAAACCAGGTCAATTCAAACAACATGTTTACCAACATCCAAACCTAATAAGTAAAATACTCCCAGAAAAAAAAAAAAATTCTAAAAGTAATATTCCTATAAGGACAAAGAAGGGAAATGGCTCATGGGATACCTTCCCCTATGCCTAAGCATACTTGTTTAAGTCATCCATATACAGTACAGAGTCATTAACTAGTAGTTGTGCAAAAATTAAAAGGGGTCACATGCGCTACTACCAAGGTGCTCCACGATAAACCAGCAGCTCCAGATTGCCACAAAGGGCCTAATATCAGATGTGCATTAGCAGGGGGATTCAGGGCCCACACAGTTAACTGAGCAGCGGGTACAGAATCAGTCTTCAGTCTCAACCTTGACCATTGCACCCGGTAAAAGACACTCCAATCCGAGAGCATGCTCTGGTTTTACACAGGGTCAATTGATGGGTTTCAGGAGAGGACACCTCACGAGGTGGAGTGACAAATGGTTATACAGACGAATAACAAAGGCTGGTCCTGTCCCCCTTGGTGCTTCCTGAGATGGCCAGAGAGGACGACAGGCCTTTACAAAGAGTCACCTTCTGGACCATCGAGATTCAATGTTCCCGATTGCACCTTCATTTCAGGCAATCTGCGGACTACTGAATGACCGTATCTAATAAATAAGTTAAAATAAAGAAACTGGAATTAAATATTTCGGCAGATTGTAGATTATGTAGGATTGTCCACAAGCCCCGTTCCACACCTAAAAATAGCCCAGGGTTCCGACATGACCCACTGACCCAGTGGGTAAACTCAAGACCACTTCTGGTCTAACAATCAAGAAAATTGATGAGGCTTTTCAAATTAGTAAAATGTAAATAAAAACAAGCAGGAGAATAATATTCAAACCTAATGGCATTGAACTAGCGCTCCCATCTCCTCACCATGAATAAGACAGTATAAATTGCTTTCTGAATGTAAAGGAAGGGGGGAAGGGATTATGTAGTATCTGAGAAATATAATTGGAAGAAGGGGTATTGACTCCTTATGCAGACACATCGATTTTCCAAGATAGAAAATATTAAAGTGCTCCTTGATTCAAACTTGTGTCTGGAGTTTAGAAAAAAACAAAAAAGGCCACTGTTTTTTTTTTCTTTCTAGCTTTCACATTGTCAAATGGCAGTTCCTAAATTATCTCTCCACCGCCAGACTGCAACATTTTCCTACCATGAAAACATTCAAACCTATGTCTGAAAGACAGAAGAAGAAAAAAAACACTAAAACTAACATAAACCTAGAGTTTAAGACTTAACAGCTGCTGTTAAATTACCATGGCAACCACATGTATGCAGGTATCTATGTATATGCAGATTTTGTGGATTGCGAGTTCCTGATTTGTCTCAATACTCCGTTTCATGTTGTTTTAACAGACGACATGCTATAATAGCGGAGTGGAAAATGCATACATAATGTACCAATAGTGCACAACAGAAATCCAGTCCAGGTTTTCACATTCAACACATTCATGTTTTCGGCATCACAGATGTTAAAAACTGGCAAAGCTTTGGTCTAAAATCGGGGTTCCTTGAGCCTCACCATCGCTACTCACATCTCCGCTAATGGTTTGTTTTAAACACGTGGGCAGCCTGCCGCCTTAGGCGGGGGGCCTTAGGGTCAGTAAGTTCTGCTGATCTCGGCACGATTCTTCATACACGTAACCACTTTTTATCAGAGATTGGCTCTTTAGTAATGGCGCGAGTTTGCCGCTTTCTTAATCTCGCTGACAGGGAAGCGTAAGATGAAAGAAAAAGAAGGGCAGCAGAACCATTTGGTCTTCCTTACTGGCATACAAACATTGTCAGGTGGAATCATTTCCTGTTTGCCATTGAGTTGGGCCACCTGGGGAAAAAAACAAGTGCCTCAAGGGTGCCGCTGATTGGCAGTCACTTAACTACTTTTTCCACTTCTGTTGTTGCTTCTTTGTGGCAGGGATTTTTTCTACCCTTCTAAAAATCCCTGTGATTGCACACAGGTTTTCCTTTTTAATACAGGTGGAGTTAATAAAAACCCTTACAAAGTTCTCTCACAAACACCGTTCCGCATTTCTCAGAGTTATCGTTTGGTTTTTTGCTCTGAAAAGGTAAAGGCGAAATTAAAACACATCTGTCCTTCACACCAACATTTTTCGCAGCTGTGGCCAAAGCCAGGGGGCTTAATGACTGATAGGGGCAGAGGATTGGCAGGCTCCGTGACCTCACTGAACAACGAAACTTTTTAAGGCGCTTGCCAACTCTCTGAGAGGCTTCTCTCATAGCAGAGCAATAAGCGATGGCGTATGGACATACGGTTAACTGGGCTTCACCTGCCAGTAATGGCAAGTTGGAAGGCCCACTAACGGCTAATGGCCTTGGGTCAACAGCCAAAGAAACGGGGTTGGAGGAAGAGAGAAGGGGCGGAGAGGAAAGTGTTGTCGGGAAAAGAGACTTCTGAGGTGCAGACTCAGGGTGGAGAGGCACTGCCGACGCCATTGCAGTTTCCGGCCTCAGGTGCACAGTCCGAACTGCAGAGCCGAGAGCCGCCGCTCGATGCACAGTTTGCCTGCAGGAAGAAACGCAAAAAAAAATCCTGAGAGATGTCCAACTAATTCAACAGTTCTCTTACAGCCGGTTCAGTTATATTGATTTAATCCTGTAATTGATGAATACACCAACAATAAAACCGCAGGGGATCCAATCAGAGGGTTTGAAGCTGACTGAGTGACATGAGGCCATATGACTGAAGGCTAAGAACGGGCTAAGACAGTGGGGTGAGGGTTTGGGGCCTCCGGAGTAGCGCAAGGTCCGTCTCTGGTGTGGTAGGTCTTTCACGGCTTGACAGAGCGTCACTCACATTTGCTAATGTTGTGGATGTCCGCTTGTTCTGTGATTATGTGGGACAGGCCCTCCATCAACAGTAGAGCTTTGTGGTAGCGCTGAATAGAGGCCTCCCCATGGTGGAACATCTCGTCCAGCGCCGCTGACTGCACCTGGAAGCAGCGTGAAAGCGTCAAGACCGAGCAGCAGAGGCATGTGTCAAACAGGCACAAGTGGCTCATTTTTTAAGTTAATAACAAGTTTGCCCTTAAACTTGCCTGTGTTTGGACAATGACAAATTTACATGCGAAAAAAACTGCATGTGTTAATGCAGAGGGGGTCTCCTACCATCTGCACAGTGTGGCTGTAAATGAGCTTCTCGGCCGTGATGCTGTTGATGTGGTCCATCAGGCGCTGCTTGTGGAAGAAGAAGCGCTGTAACCTGGCATTCAGGCAGCGGCAGGAGGTCACGCTGGACTTGTAGAGCTCATTGAGTTTCTTCACCACTGAAAAAGGGAGAGCCAAGGAGTCAGACATGACAGGATGCTATTGGTCCGGACTAACCAGTTAGGAAGGAAAAAGTGATGGAAAAAAGTGTCTGCGCACTGTTGTAATGCTCCCGAATCAAATATTTACCAATGGCATAAACACTAGATGACGGATAAATCCCAAAGGGTCTTCTCCTGGACTCCTTAAACCAAAGAAAAGCACCTGCAAACTTCTTCAACCGCTAAGTAGACACTCTCAACCGAAGCAACTTATTGGCTAACCTTTTATCCATTTAAACATCTGGATATTCGTTAAAGCAATAAAGTTTGCAGGGTCCAAGTGAAGTCCCCCCTCCTTGAATTTGTAACTGCAAACTACACACGGTCTTTTACCATGGATTTTGTACATTTCATACCGACGTTTACAGAAAAACTAAGATAGTTGGTGGGACCAAGCTAGGCAAGCTTAAACAATACCATTCTTGTTTGCAGACTGCATGCTTCCTGACGCTCACCTTGTTTGACAGTGGAGGTTGGGAAGAGCTTGCCCTGTTTGATGCCCTCCATAGCAGTTTGCAGCGCAAACGACAGGAGCTCCGCTGTCTTCATGTACAGCACCAGCTGCTCTGCATAGCTGTAACACAAATGTAACACACATGCACACAGCTGTGGTCAGGCCTGCTGGGACTCAATCAGGATTGTGGAGCCACAGTAGGGTGATGGATACGTTTATGTGTTTATCAGGAAGTGTAAATGTGATGGACAATGTCTACAAGCGCTGCCTTTCCATCCAACCTCCCCTCACCTCCACTCCTTGCTCAGGAGGCTGATCTGGTCTGCCACCAGGCTCTGCTGCTGCAGGAAGGAGGCATCCGGTGCGTCGCCGGCCTCAAACCCATTGCCTTTGGAACCGGCGATCTCCATGACACAATGTACAAAGGCCAGCGTGAAGCGCAGGCCGTGCAGAGTCTCTGTGTGCTCCTGCTGCGTTTGGTAGAAGCAGCAGGTCATTGACCAACGCCACTTACATGCAGTGATGGGCTAAGAGACAATGATGAGCACTCACTCACCTCCATTAGCGTCTCCTCAGGCAGCTCTGGAGCCTCGAAGGTGACTGCCCCTTCCAGGTTAGCCGTCACAGGGTCCGTGAAGCCAAAGCGTGGGCTGGAGGGAGCCTCGCAGCCGTCCATGTACGTGCCAGTGAAGCACCCTGCTGAGCTAATGGAGCTGGAGGACCCGACTGTGGGGGATAAACAGGAGTAAATGACAATTAAGGGTTAAATGCTTCCACAGCTCTCTGCAGAGCACAGGCTCTGAAAACCCAACTGCTGGTCCCCACTATGCATTTTGTTTGCTTTCCAAATAACATTGGACTGATAACAAAACTATAAATAGCAGCACATTTTCTTCATGAGGGACTGAAGGAATTAAGGGTGGACTTTTTGACTTCTTTCATTGGCCGTTAACAGCTAAATGTAGGTAAAAAAAAACGTACAACAATAGCAGCAGAGTTCGCATTGAAACAAACAAAAGAGCAGGGGCCCTCTGCACTTGGCCTCTTACCTGAAAACAGCCTGTTTCGCATGGTCTGTGGGGGGGTACTTCCACTGGGTGGAGACCCAACGGTGAAAACTACTGGGGCTGGAGCGCTAGACCCTGCTGCCATCTCAGTTCCACCACTACCAGGGGGTGCTGTGGTAACAGTGTGCATTTTTCCATGACCACAAAGGATGGGGCAAACTTCCTAGCTTCTTCAGCATTAGCACAAACTCAGTCCAAGTGTCCATTTTGAAAAAGGAAAAAGCCTTACTTTCTCAATCATCTACCAACATGCACACGATAGCGTGTGCAGCAAGAGAATCAAAGCCCAGCTTTCAGGACCCATACCTGTGGCGTCCATTGGCTTCTCCTCATTCAGGCTCTCACTGCTCCAACCCTCCAGCAGCTGCGTCCCAAAAGCTGCCTTCAGCAGAATGTCCGACAGGCGCCCAGTGCTCAGGGACCTAGTGGCCGAGAACACAAGACTGCTGCAGTAATTTTTAAAAGGAGCCCCCCCCGTCCCCTTTTAAAAATTAGTTTAGTCTTTACACAGAATTCATAGTTCTGGGTTAACTGCATGATAATCATTAGCCTCCTCTACATTACACTGCATGCGTTCCAGCAGTGACTATATCTCTGGGCACCCGACAGAATTTCCTTCCTTGTGATAGAGAAACTTCACACTTATTTTGTGGCACATTTCACACACCACACTGTGGCGGATGGGGGAAGGGCAAGGCCTGCTGACAGCGGAGTTTCAAACACACTTCCACTCAATACCTTCCTGGCAGGAAATGCCATAACAGATTTACGAACAGCAGAGATCCCACTCAAGGCTGTTTTCAAATGCATGCCACACACAAATATATTTAAAAAGATATACCTAACTATATAAATGTCAGCATCCTTGCTTGTTTTTGAGGTTGAGTCAAAGGAGCGATTTCGACTTAGCGGCACAGAGCCAGACTATAAGGAAAAGCTGAACAGGCAGCGGTTTTAAATGCATCTTTATAAATATTGGAGGCAAACGGCAACAACATTTCAAGCTTCAGTCTGTGGGGACTTGGCCTCCTCTGTATGCTCCCCTTACCTTCCGAACGAGCCAGGGCTCCTCTCTGCCGCTCTGCCGCAGGGGCTAGACGGGGTGCCCGAGGGCAGCCCCAGGTCCTTCAGGTCTGGAACTGTCCGGTTGCGGGTTGGTGTCAAAACCAAGCCCTGCTGTGAGAGCAGGTCAACCAGATTTTGAGAGCTGGGTGTCTTGGGGAACTCAAACGGAGGCATGGTCTGGGAAGGATTGACATTTAAATGAATAAGTTCTAAAGTATCTGAATTGGATTCCAACACAGCCATGAACGGGAAACAGCACTTTCCTTAATTTAGAAAATGTGTGTAGGCTCTACTCAGGGTAATTTAGTCGTTTAACCATGTGTGAAAGCAATCTCGCTAAAACATGTGTTAATTGGACAGAATGAGACAGAATGGGTCTGACAGCAATCACCTTGGTGGGGGAGCCTAGAATGGTCGGGAGGGGTACAAACTCGCTCAGCTTTGGCGATGAGTGCAGGGGCCGGCCAGTTGCGCCTGCCACAGGCACCTGCAGTGGCTGGCTGCAGGAGCGTGGCACCAGTGGGTCAGAGTGCTGCTTCCGGATCTTCTGCCTGCAGCTGTGGGTGGCCTCCATCAGACAGGGGGCACTGTGGAGCCGGGTGCCCATTCCCTGGGGCTGCGGGTAGAGCCCCAGGCCTGTCAGAGCTGGAAATCCATACAGCGAAAAAAAGAGAGATAAAGTTAACCCAGTTAGAGCAGTGAGTGCATATACTGTATTGCATAGCGTGATGAGAACTTTTTCCCACTGGAGGTAAAGGACACGGTAGGCATTTTAGAGCCAAGTCAACTATGCTAAGTCACGGCACAGTAACATTAGCTATACTGGCATTACACACATTCTATCATGGGGCTAGAGGCTTTTAACACTGAACTAAAATCCCAATGTCAAGGCCATGCTGTTCACCTTTACCTTTACGGTGGCTACCAAATTAGCTCAGACAAAAGCTCCAGTAAGTCAATCTTTTCCCCAATGCCCAAGATACAGAATCCACGTGCGTCAGCATACCAGTGCTCTGCAGTCCCCGTCTCGGCTCTGTGACCAGAAGGCAGGTCAGACCTGGCATCTCTGGGATGGGGCCCACTATAAGACAAAATAGAAAAAAACAAGAGTAAAGCAATTCGAAGGAGAGATTGCTGGATCTCTGGCAACCGGGTGGGACCTGTTTTTTGTACCTGGCAACAAATTCAGGCCTCTACTCTGGCTGCCTTCTTCAGTCACAAGATATGGTTTTGTGTTAAAAAATTGTATTTGATCACCATGAATCTCTTTAGGTGTGACAAGTGTGACTTTAGGTCTGATAATGCACATATAGCCTGCATGTACTTTGGGGGTGGGTCACTCTTAAATTTCAAAGATTTTATATGTCATCCACTTTGAGCAAAACTATGTTTTTAAATGTGATTGAGGCATTAAATTCTATAGGCAGTTGCCAATTAAGCTTCAAATGGTTAGGATAAGAGAAAAAAACATGCCTCAATGTAAACATTTTTCAATCAGAACATTAGCAGCATAATTCTTAACTCCATGTGCCAACTCACACAGGTAAAGCAATGTTTGTCTAGTTGGGAAATGCACATGTGCCCCAGCACATTGGTGACTTGGCTACCTTGAGGAGAGGGCTGGTAGGGTCTGGACCCCCCCACGGATAGCCTTTGGGTACTCAGGGCAGCCCCTTGGTCTCCTGGGATTGAGGGCGAGGTTCCAGTCCTTCCTAAACCCGGGGAACCCCCACTGTAGCACCTGCGCAGAGGCAGCGCCGTCCTGCAGAGCGGGAAACATGTTACCATGGCTCAGTTTGTGGAGGGGAGAAGAAATACACTTTCAGGGGGTCTTTGTAGCATGCATGGTGCCTGACCTGCTCCTTAATACAGGTTACTCAGCATTCAGGAATTTTGGGCTCAGACGATCTCCTTGTCTATCTGACCTGATTTTAAATTAAATTAAATGGCCCACTTTGGATAAAGGTACCTCTACTCAGGGGAATTCCAGCCGTAATGACTAGTCCAAGCTTCAGCCCTACTACTCTAACCTCACAGCTCATTCCCAGCTACTCAGACCCTTGTGCATATAAGCAGAGATGATGGCCCAAATTCAGAGCATATCTGTGGAGGGATAAAAAAAGTGACATGCAGTTTTCACTCACCTGGGAGACCCCTGCTGGCTGGGGGTGAGCAGGTTCTGCTCCATACGCTGGTAGTTGTGGATCTGAGTAGGGACGGGAATGGCCACAGACTGACCATAGTTGCTCGAGGTGAACTCAGCTGCACGGCTGCAAGGATTGGCAGAAATATTAAGGGATTCTGCATGGATCTGGGGGGTCATGAGTTCCCCTAACCTTAACCGTTTACAACATCGCTGCCTGATAGATTAATTAACAGCTGTTCCGGGGTAACACACAATTCAATTCAATGTTCAACCAGCTTCTTGGTTTTACCGAATACTTACTAAATCCATACATTAAATTCTCTCAAATACAGCAGATTTAGTGTAATGCCCTTGCTGTCGGAATAATGTAGAACACATATTTGGTCCCAGTGTCACCTACCTAGCTTTGGCTGAGAACAGAGGGGTATAAGTAACTGAACAACTGTCACAGTGTGAAGAGCCTTACAGTGACCAGCCGTGCTAAATTAAACACCTCTTCTCAACCAAGCCCCACCTCCCCCCCTCTCCACCCCACCCCACCAATACCCTCCGCCTCTCACCCGACAGGGCTGGGCGAGCCGCTGAAGGAGGGCGAGGGGGATGGTGTCTTGGCCTGACTACCCAGACCAGATGCCAGCAGCGAGCTCCTGTTCATGACATGGGCGAATACATAAATAAATAAATAAATAAATAAATAAATAAATAAATAAATAAAAATATTAATTATAATACAAGAGTATATAAATAACCATAACCATGACATGCCTGGAAGCAACTCTGGAAGCAATCGTTTGACTCCTTAAGCTTTTGTTGCACGAAGACTATTCACCTGCCTTGACCACTCTGGTGAACATCCCAATCACTGAAGATTTCAGATTCCAGTGAAGGCTATACCCGATCGTGCCTAACCCAAACCCTAACCTGGTAACGGCTGTTTTTTGGCTACTCACCCGCTATACATCAAACTGTCCTGCACGGGCTTGCCTCCTGGCACCTCACAGGTAATCTCACCTGTGTGTGTGCAAGTGTGAGAGAGAGAGAGAGAGAGAGACAGTGAGAGTCCATTTAATCCACCACAAGCCTTTTATCCGGTCTCATTTTAAAGTAGAAAAATCTATCCACATATAACAAATCGAACACTTTGACAATGTCATTTTTTATATTGTAAAAGTAACATTATATCAAATGTTTTTTTCAAGGACACTGTTTTCCTCTGGAAGAAAATTTTTTTCCATTGTCCTGGAAGGAATGGCTTTTTCATCAGTATCCCAACCTCACTTCATGACATTTGGTTAAAAAAAAGATCAATTTAATTCATGCAAACGTGCATAGAGACTGAAATAAAGTATGAGCTGGAGAAACATTTGAATACTAGAATATAAGGCTGTTGAAAACAAAAAAATGCTGGAGTCTCAAGAGTGTGTTGGGGGAAAATAATTCTCTGCCACTCAAATGGAACACAGAGGTTCTCAGCCCGCCTGATTGAGTGACAGTTAATGAGGCACCCGTCTCTCAGGGAGATTGTCCGCCTCACACACAGAGCAGCTACCGCTTGCTTTCCTCCAATAAAACTCCAATAAAAATGTACTGAATGTACCAATGACCCATATAAGAATTCAGACTTTTAGAATATTATGCAGAATTCCCCTAAATGAATGTGATTTATAAGGAATAAATAAATAAACAATAACAATATTTATTATAATAATCAATAAAATATAGATCCTAGAATTTAACTGGTCAGACTATCTAATGCTGATCCAATCACAGAGCTTATCATATCTGTAGTTAGGCAAAGGAACCTTACTGGGGAACTGGGCCGGCACCATGACAAAGTCGTCCGTGTCACAGGAGGAGTTCTTGCTGCTGCTGCCCCCACCCCCCGAGTCCTTCAGCAGGAAACCGGGGGCGTCCTGGTTGGGGGAGGCCAGGGCCTTTTGGCGGAGCTGCTGGATCTCAGCCACGGACTGCTGTAAACCCAGGGGAGGAGTACTAACAGTTATATCTGCACCTTTGTCTGCAAGGTTTCACAATGGGGTTTCAACTAACAGCTGCTCCTACTTCCATGGCCACTGGTGATGAACCCCCAACCATTATAGTGGCACTTTGGTTTCCTGGGTTACGAGCACCGCTAACACAAACATACACACAGATGCTACAAGATAAACAGACACCTCCCACAACCCTTAGGTTCATACAAAAGAATAATTTAGGCTTAATCTTAAGGTTATTAAAATATACTGTTCACTCTGAAGCACGGACCCATTCACAAACAAAGACAGAGGGGGTCCATGCCTTCAGGTGACTACTGGTTCTGTGCTTACCGGCGGTGAGGCCAGGTGGGACGTGGAGGAGCTGCTGCAGGAGCTGATCGAGCCAGAGCTGGGGTAGGAGGGTGTGGGCACGGGGACAGCTGTCAGAGGCACACACATGCACGCTGTGGGTTATACAGGGCTGCTGTCAGATATTCACACCAACATTACAGATTATATAGTTGTCAAATATACACACTATATAATCACTATAGATTTACAGGGAAGCTGAAAGACACATACGCATGCAGACTATAGCCAATAAAGGGTTTGTCAGACGGACTAAAACCCATGATACAGGTAATACTTGAGCATTCCGTTTTTATTTTTTATCATTTTATTCAAGAAACTGTCCTCTCTAGTACTGTTTATGTCGATTTGGAGCTGGCCTCATCACAATATGCAATAACAAAAGCAACAAATGACTCTCTGAGGAAAAAAATTGGTTTGGCTATGTTTCTCCTGAGATTAAGTGGATTGAAAATGAAGTCAGGGACATATGGGAAGAGGACGTCCCGTGGCCGGCATGGTCGTTTGTATACCATGTCACTCACATTTCTTTAAGCAAGAACTTGCCTCCAGGAAGGGATGCTGAAAAAACTCGTCTGGGGAGAGAGGAGGAAAAGATCCATGATTGAGAACAGAGCTGTTGCCCTGTGGTGTGTCCCTGAGCATAACACAAACCACATCAACAGCTTTATCGGTGCTTATCAACAGAAGCCGTTGTAATTAGATGGTGGATTTTACCGAAATCCATGCGGTCCTTATGGTTCCGCTGTAGCAGGCCCTGGAGCAGGTGCCTCAGGTGGCTTGATGTTTCCCGGGGGATGCTGGGAAAAGCAAAAACTCATTAAAGTACCTGTGCACTGAAAAACATACTTTTAAAAGTTCATATTCCATCAAATAATTCTGTATAAAAGTTCCAAACTCCCCCCTCTTTTTTTGCTGTAGTATAGTTTGTGAAATAGTGCTCGCAAACATACAACATGAAACGTCCATCTAAGTTGAACGTCTCTTATTTGTTCACGACACCAGGCATGATAATGAGCTTTAAATATAAACTTCCATCTCCCTCCTTTTAGTTTACCCACCCCAGCAGTTTGGATCATTCCCCTTTTTGGCTGCCAGCCACCATACGATTCTGTACATCGGATTAAATACGAATGGCAAAATGTGTTGATGGGTAGAAGTCACTTGATATCCCAAGTGAGTGTTCTATGCAGCAAACATTTCACTGAAGATTCCTACGCAAATTATCTGCCGAGTTAGACAGGATTTACGCAATAAAAAAAAAAAAAGACTGCTAATTTATTTTACAGTTATTTTACAGTTTAATGCGACTACTATATAAACAATCCTTATCAATTCAATGTATAACCATGTTTCTATTGAAGCCTAATATTAGCAAAAATGTATATATATATTTTTTAAAATACATGTCTAAGTAAGAGTGCAAGAGTGTCTAACTCAAAAATTCAGATATAATTTTATTTCCTGACTTTCCCCACATGTAATTATGACTCGTTAGTGCAGTAGAAGGTGATAAACCTTTCACAGGCTCTGGTAAACATACAATGCAGCCACAAATGAATGGCCAGGCAGGGTTAAAGTTTAAATTTGAGAACAAATAAAGGGATAGACTCTGCAGCCCTATGAGCAATACAAACAACTTTCTCTGAGAAGCCCATCATTCCAAACTGAAAGTGCTAGATAGTGACTGAATGAGGTATGTGTGTGCGCGTGTGTGTACATCTGAGCCACGTCCATCAAATAGAAAGGGACAGGGTCATAACGTTTACAGCGAGAAACTATTATAAATAGAGCAACTGGCTAATACAACATGGCTTCACACACTAACACACATTTCTTAATCTTGAGCACATCACAGAGACCTATTGAAAGCTGGCCTTAACTGGATTTACAGAAGAGGCAACAACAGATTTAGAAGGTGGCGTAAATTTAGTTAATTAAATGCTGGTTTAGCACATGCTGGGGATTTTACCACGGTATTGGACCAGCTTTGACAGGCAATCATACCACCAGAGAGGAGTCACTATTTTCAGTTTCTTTCAGCCGATCTAATTTGACAGGGGGTTGCAGTATATACAAAGTTCTCATAATAATAAAGAAAAACTGCACTGTGTCACAGGCATGAGGATGAGCACGTATGCCATTCAGCCCGGCTCCGCATTACACATTACGCAACAGTGTATATTTTTGTGAAAATATACAAAAGATATAAATGATTGGCCCCCTTGGACAAGTGTGGGGAATAAGGGGAGGGGGAGGGGGTGGGAATCAGGTCAGGCCAGGCCAAGCTAGTTCCTGTGTGCAATCTCCAATCTTGGCCAATCAGGGTGTGTGAGAGAGAGAGAGAATGACATATGAAAAACAGACAGGACTGCAGCCACACATAATAGACAAGATTTACAAGAGGCGATGAGACCGACTGTAGACACCGGTCAGATGATGGTGCACATGAGGAGGAAATGAGAGCAGACATACTTGGGGCTGAGGTTCTTGTTCTTCTCATAGAAGAGCCGGAGGTCCTGAGGGCTACTCGCCTAGGGAACAGAGATGGGACACCCTATAAGTCGGATTTAGATGACACAGTGATGCACACCATTGTCTCAGAGGAGTTTGTAAATGGAGCAATTACCACTTTTTACACAAGCTAGTCCAGAAATGATCCATAACAAAACCAGAAATTTTTGATAATTGGTAAATATGTTCATTGTTCATTCAATAAAATAAAAAAAATAAAAATAGTGTTCATCAGTTCTGGCCTAAATCTTCTTTAAACCCACTCACCCTGTGCTGGCAGAAATAGATCTTTCTGGCTCTGATCCCAGTACTAGTCTAAACTGTGCTGGGGGGGTCGGAGGTTATACAGAGAACTCATTGTATAAACAACCTGTTAAGTCATGCCTCAAGATAAACCATTCCAAAATGCACTCACAAACATGAGGATTGCTTTCCGTGTATTGTTACGTTTGGCCATTTGTCTTCGTTATAGAATAACAGTCTTAGAAAGCCTTCTTGGTTTCTTTGCTAGTTTTTCACTGCAGTGTTTAAGCCATGCCTGAAATAACGACCCTCCACAAAGTCATTGTGTACGTACATAACAGCCATAAAAAATGGTAGCCTTCAAGTCGGTCTGAATGACTGCCAGCTTTGCATTGTTTTGTCAGAGCTCGACAGATGGATCACCCAGGTGATGCTAAAGTGCTCCCAGGTGAGGGAAACACAAGTACACCTCATGCAGATAAAATATCAGGGACAAGACAATGAAATTTGACCTTGTGTTAGTCGCGAAATTCAAGTATACTTAAGACGAATTCCAAAATTAGACAAAATTGTCACCTGTGTCCCTACTTGCACGTATCCATGTGTTCCCCTAAAGACATAGGGGACATATATAGAAAATGGGTTAAATGTGTCTGAAAATGTCCAGTCCAGCTTGAATGTTTAGCAGGCTCAAAGAGGAAACTCCACCCCTGAGCAATAAACCCAACGAACTACCCACCCCCCCCCCCCCGGTGATTTCAATAGGGCTGAGAAAAACATCACCACAGCAATGGTTGTGCAATGCTGTTTACTGCTACTGCTCAGCTCAGACACTTGGGTAGGTCAATTCATAGGCACAAACATTTGTAAACAGAGACTACCTCTTTTTTTTATGTGAAAACAAGGGTCCCAACCAGCGTAGGAGAACAGGCTAGGGAAGGGGTAAACATTATTTCAGACTACGAGTCATTCACAGTCAGCTGGGTTTTCCTGTGTCGAAACCAGGCGCCCGACACACTCCCAGGTGACTTGCCCCCTTGTTTTACAATGATAACACACCAAATTATGCCGCGCTCATAGCAACAGACGCATAATGAAAAAGGATGTCTGACACGGGTTACTCAAGGGCGTTATTCAAAATCCCAACAACTTTATCAGAAGAAAAATCAGACAGCTTGATGCCAATATAAAAGGCTAACACAAATATGGCCTCATTAACTATGAACATCCTCTCCACCTTTGTCATAGACCGTGTACAAGAAGGGGATAGAGACATCGTGCTACAGAATGCTTAGAGATAATCACAGGAACAAGAAGTCCCATAGCTGGGTTTGCAGTTGAGAGATATTAACAAGCAGCTGAAAAACACAATACTCAGGTAACGTAACAGACGTGGAATCTTGTCTGGCAAAAAGTTCATGGCACAAGGGAAACCTTACTTAGAGGACCCGCTTGTGTTGTTACAGTATGTTTAGGTGGAACCCTCCCTTGTGAACATTAAGATGCTGCATTTCTTGTTATACACCCCCCGAGAAACACTACACTACTGTTGGACCAATGTCTTAAAATAACAATGCGGTTTTTCTCTGTAGTGACAATAGTGATGCACCCATGCCCATGCGCACAATCATTCTTTAAAAAGCATTCACTGGAAAAGGTGTTGACGGAAAAGGATCCATGCACTAGCCTACACGTCAGCTTGGTTTATTATTGAGTGCTTACCTGGAATGGGGCCTTCCCAGTCAGACACTGGTACACAATAGTTCCAATGCTCCACAGGTCAGCTTTGGCATCATAGCTTTGGGACATGATCACTTCCGGGGCCTGTTGGGGAGTACAAGAGAGTCACACAGCCTGGCCAGGATGGAAACCCTTGGAATAGGGGAGAGAGAGAGAGTGAGCAGCAGGCAGGCACACCTACCATGTACATGGGAGAGCCGCACAGTGTGGCAGCCATCATGTTGTTCTGGAGATGGCGCGCAAACCCAAAGTCAGCTGGAAAGGAAAAGAAGATCAGCTCTGAGAAGCAGGTCGGGTGTGACAAAGGCCAGAGGCCCAACAGGCCAGCATCGCGGATTATCGCACAGCTTCTGATCTCATTTAACGCCACGTTTGTTTTAGTGCCGATAATTACCAGGGTGCCGCATTTTGTAAGCGCTGTCCTCTATTCAGATTTATGCCACGTATATACGCTACTTGGAAGGTTATTTTTGCTGCAATAACTTCCTGCCTGGTGATGGACTAGGTAGAACCCTGGATGGGGTGTGACTTCCACCTTGTCTACTAAACTCAAGCTCTGTTTCACAAAGAAATTGAAAAATAACCTTTAGCTAATCCCTCCACGCTCACTCCGGCTGCACCACCACAGCCATCAGCTGAAATAACACAGAGGCTCAGAACACAGGCCTCCCCTGGGTAGCTTCATGCGCTACGTTGTTCGTCCGTGGGAAAATATTGCAACCACCACTGACCGATTAGGCCTATCTGTCCATCAGACTATTTGTGAAATGCGTGACATGTGCTTCTCAGCAGTCATCTGTCTGGACCGTCGTGCATTACACAGTCTGCACTGCAAAGCGCTCCTGCGACACTCTCTTGAAACTCGCCGAGATCCCCACACTTGCAGTGACGGGGGTGGGGCGGTACCATACACCTTGGTAGGCTATATGACTAACAAGGGATGCACGTACCACCCAAATCCCATTAAAATGACATTCAGAACCCACTAAACACCTCACAGAGGTAGTCATGAGTTGCTGTATAGCAATCTCTAATTTGAATTTTTAATCCCTAGTAGTCTGTTTTATGTTGATAGTATGTTTTTATTGTGGACAGCCTAAATAGACCTTTGTTAAATAAAGGCCAATATGACAAAACTCGTAAAACCGAGCACTGTGATGGTTATCCAGACAGAATAATATACTATGGACTCATCTTCCACTAGCATAGTGCTTTTCCGTGGTTCTTCCTGAAATGCAATTGCAATGCTCAGCACAGACCCACACAGACAAACACACCTATCTTTATGCAGGTGCTGTTGGGGTTGGTCTTGCGTCCCCCCGAGTAGGACAGCAGGATGTTCTGGGGTTTGAGGTCCCGATGGATGATGCCTTTGGCCTGCAGCACCCTCATGGCGCCGGCGATCTGCTGCAGGAAGACCCGGATGGTGTCCTCACTCAGGGTGCCCTTGGCTGCATTTGTGGTAGAAAGAGCAGAGCACGGAGTGGTGGTGAAAAAAACGTCAGCCTCGAGGATACGCATCCCGCTTCACTTCATAGCAAATATCGCACACTAAAACCCTATTAGCCATCACTGTAAACAAGTAAACATAACAGGAGAGAGCTGCCTATATAGTTAATACAGAGGTATATTAACTGCTTCTTTTCTTTTTTTAAGTCTTACGCATTTCATGAATGTTTACTTGTTAAATTTGACATCATAAGATATCTACGTCCAGTTAATGCAGAAATTTTTAAATTTGAAAACTTAAAAAAAGATGAGAACAAACCAGTAGGTTTCCATCTGAGACTGCTTTTACCTCTCTGAGCAGTGACTGTGCGTGCGTGCTCATGCATGCTTATGACTGATGCCATTCGCTCAACACACCCACGTCCCTGTCCTAAAACCAAAACCCCCGTAACATCCCCTTCCCTTCCGCATCCACACCCTTTTTGAAAAGGTTTACCACTGAAACGTAATGTAATGGTAATGTGTTAATTCATTTATTGTCATTTGTTGTCAAATTAATTGTGATTAATTTGTTACAAAAACTAAAAAGAAGACTACACCTTTTGCACTGCTTTAAAATACATTTTTTATTTGACACAGGGGTAAATCAAGCTAAAAAATTAAGGGGTACAACAGTAATCTCAGGGGGAAAAAGCTTTTTTTTTTTTTTGAATTGTATTATCCTAGACTTGTTTAGCAGATGTGACCCCCACCCTCACTCCTGCAGTCCTAAGCTGATTCTGAAATGATCAAATTTAAACATCAACAAGCAATAAACACCATTGTTATCATTGAATCGGCATAACACTGCTTTTATCAAATGTATTTTTAGAACTAGTGTGTTTATTACATTTTTTCCCCCCCACAGAAGAAGAGAAGCCATGTGCAAGCTGAAGGGCTTCTAGAATGTGGGATAAATTGAGGGATGAAGTCAGGACACTGCTATGTGGGCTGCGATTGCCAGGCGCCCCCGGGTGCCAGGCTGGACCAGTAGTGCCAAGATGACCAAAGTGAAGTGGGCAAAAAAACAACATCAGGAAAGGCGGACATGATGGCATAATGAGATCAGCGCTGATGCCTGCAATCTTTAAATAGACTGCTCGACTCAATGCAGGTAATTTTAGACAGGAAGGATCTTTTTGGCCTAAAGGCTATCTCGGGTAGTGAAAGTGTGAAGCTCCAAGCTATTTTCAGTCCGTCAGCAGACAGGGCCAGCAGCGAGGAGCATAGGTTGAAGATGACCTTTCCGTTGTATAGTAACCAAACGTTCGTCATTAAATTCCACCGCTTCAGTTAATCAGAGAGACCTCTCCAAGGGCCATTTTTTCAGCTTCCTAATTACCAGATTAACATCATATTACAGGAACAGTCAGCATATGAAGCAGGAAAATAAACAAAAAAGTCACACCATGGGGGCTGTGATATGTGGTGGTGTCTTTGTCTCTGTTGGGACCATACTTAGGCAAATCTCGGTGGACCAGCAGGGAATCCCCTCAAACAAATGAGCTAAAGGCATTAGCACACCATCCTTGTTCTGCGGGCTGGTCTTCAAACCTTTAAGGCCCTTCTATGACGTCCATTCGGTTGCACACACCACACTATGCTGAAACAAAGGCTTCCTTTAGGCCACCTTTACTTCCCCACCCTCCAGTACCATTGGCCCACCCAAATATCAGTTGTGGTGCAAGATCTCGACCAGAAACCTGGAAGCCATTCAGAGCAGCCAATTTCCATGAGAATCTCTGACCCCTTTCTCGTGTACTGCAGATCCTAGTTTATTAACATGATAATGCCCACGTTCAGGCAATTGCATTTTCCCCAAACCAAAAAACCAAATCTCCTCTGTTTCCACTACGCATAGAATCTATTGAGGTCCAGCTTCTAATTTTTACAATTATGTAGCAGTGATCTTGATGATAAAGATCGAGTGAGTGACCACAGGAAAAGAAGAACGTTAAAAATTTAGATATATATATATATATATATAGACAAATCAGTTTGTTGACCATAAAATGGCAAACTTACAGTGAAGATAGTCAGCAAGGTCTCCTCCATTGCAGTACTAGAAAGAGCAAATTACAGCATTAAATATTTTAATTATTCTGCCACTCATTGAAGAAATTCAATATCGAGTTAAATTCATAGTGGGCAGCCCAAAACAGATAAGATTTGGTCATGCAGAATTATAAAGAATACGGTTATATCTCTTACAGATCTATTATGGCCATTTCATTTATTTTTAGCCAGCCCTCAAAGTCATGGGAGAATTTGCTAGAAACAATAATCTTCAGATCTAATGGCTAAGTGCATTTCAGGAAGCCATTGTTTAGCCAACCGCGACGCTTATCTTACCTCCATGACAAGATACACACAACTCGCCATTTCCTGAAAAAGAACAAAGACCAATGAATGCAACATCTACACCCCACATACCAGCCAAATCCTACATTGAGGTGAAACATCAGCTAAACTAAATAAGACCAAAAAGCTAAATTCAGTTTTCTCGCTGAAGAAAATTTTAATGACAATGATACATATACATTTCCATAACACTGAGCAAAAGACTATTTTTGTCTTTTGCATGCAATGTGGGTGTGAGATTTATCTGGATTTACACCCCATGCTTTTCTGGGATCACTGCTAGGTTCAATTATCACTCGAACCCACATCACCTCACCCAAATAGCAAATATGGGGGTGGTTGCCCTCCATTGGTCCTCAGCTGGGGGCGTTCCTAAGTGTGGCTTCAGGACATTTGCATGCTAAACTACTAATTTCTACTAATCGGTTGCCAAATCAGGGCACTTCAGCTTCTGTTTTGCCCAGCGGTCACTTCATGGCGCAGTGTCACTCCAGGCTTGAGAAGATCTAATTGCTAGTTCGTGTCTTGGTCTAGAATGAAGTGAGCGGCAAAAGGCGGGAGCTTTTCAGTAACCCCCAAAACCAGCGATTAACAGTTTAATTGCACTGGTTGGGTAAGGTTCGCCTGGTTTTTTGAGGGCAGCCTAAGCAATAATACAACCATTAGGGATGGGGGTAGGGGGTGGAGGCTTAAATCCAGCCTTAGGGGAACAATACAATTCTGAACCCTCTCCTATTTAGTACAAACAAGAATTAAGAACACAATACTTTGTTTTCCCCTTTCTCATAAATTAGTAACATTTAAAGATACTTTAAATATATAAATAAATAATACAGACACAAGTAATGGAATAAGTATCTTTGACTAAATGAGACGCAAAACGAGTTGACAAGCAAGTCAGATAAGCAGACGATGAAGAGAAAATAAATAAAAATCTTCAATTAGCCAGAACAAAATAAAAGATAAAAAGTTTGATTTAAATAATTTAAGAAAAAATTGGTTGTTTATTCCAAATTTTAGTTTGTTGTATTAATACTAGCAAAGTCTTGGAAATGGTTTGAAATAAACCAATAATTCCTCTAATTTATTAAAACAAACTACCTTCTTGCAAGGTGTGTTTGAAAAGTAACAACTTTATCATCTCACACATCAATAAAACATCTGGCCTACCAGAAATATGTGTATATGGCCCAATGAACCACGAAGAAGAGCAGACCATTAAAGGGGCTCTCTTATCACCTAGCAACAGGCATATTTGTCCATTAGGGGCCAATCAGTGGTTGAGGACAGGCTGTTCCCAGGAGGAAAAGCTGCTAACAAAGCATGATTTCTTTTTCCATTTTGGGGCCAACATCCAGGCAGCAGTCAATGTGCTGACCAATGAGGACAAAGAGCTGATGGCTCATTGTTACCCACAGGAGATGCCCAACAGCTGTGGACTGTCAAATGTAGTCATTCAATACATTAAATGTTAGGCATGTAATAATTAAAATGTATATGCCACACCACTGATACATTTCAAGTTGGGCCAAATTAATCAATGTGACATCATCAACGTGGGACAAATCATGAGAAGTGGTTAAGTACTTTTTCTTCAGTGTCAGTAGAACACATTTTATTTGCTTCAATGGGTGGGGTTTTTTTGAGGTGGTGAATGTAAAGGATTAACTTAGAGAAACAGTCAGGTCAGCAACATCTCCCCTCCCCTCAGACTGACAGATTAAGGGGGGAAAACAAAGGCTCAAAGTTTGTTTAAATATCATAAAATAAACAAAGGACAGGGTCCAATTTAGCGTCAGGTAAGCTCAAATTTGGGGTGAACACATTGTGAATTCAATCTGTGAAATCTATGAAAACAGATCTGGCCCCTTCAACCCCTCACACTGCCTTGTGTAAACATACTAACATAACAAGCTGGCAAGATTTTAAATGTTCCTGACAGATGCAATTTTCTAAAAATAACTTGCCTCCAACACTTGCCGGCAAAGGACATTTAAAAAAGTCAGAGCATTCACCAACCAAGCCAAAACTAAATCTTTGAGGAAAAAAAAAAAAGACAAAAATTTAAAGTTTGATACGAATCAGTACCTCTACCGTGACAAATGTATATGTTATAACAACAAATCCACAGGCTATACATTTACAATGGTCTATTATATGGTAATCAAACTGGTAACCTATTAACAGGCAAAAGGCAGACTACGCTCTCCAATCTGCTAGACAACGTCATTATCACAACTATAATAGATTCCTATAATTCCGTACAAATAACTTAGTTACCAGTTGAGTAATAAGTTGAATTATCAGTTGACTATCTGAAACACTGAGGAAATTGTCAAGTGCACCAGTTTAATCTTTAGTAGAACTTGCGTTTAAGGAACTGACAGCTAAGCTTATCACAGCATTTTTTGGATGGCCTCGGATCTTAGCAGAAGCCATCTGGACCAGGACCCCACAAGCCATCTGACGACACCACCTGGCCATACACAATCAGATAATTACCCCAACCCCTACTCGGGTTGTTAGTCCTCAACAGGTCACCATGGCAGCCGCACTTGAGCCTAACTTACAGGCATGCGAAAAGTAGGAAACCCAACATCTATGAACATCAGCAAATAGCACACCACAACACTCTCTTTGTTATCTACCGTCAGACTGGAGACACAACAAAGCTTTTTTTGCATGTGTCTGCCGCTCATGTATGGAATGGAAGTTGGCTGCCTAAGAGGATCCATAAATATGGGGCCCGTTTGTCTTCTTTACATGCCAGTGCAAACTAGACAGACAAGTACATCTTCTTTAGTCCACATGCTAGCCCTGATGCTGTTTCTTCCAGATAAATTGTTGAAACTGGAGAGAGAAACAAGCGAGAGAAAAAAACTGGTTGAATCACACTGGCAACATGAGAGGAAACTGTCTGGGATTCCATGTTTCCAACCTCTAATCAGCCCCCATTTACAAGGTTACACCAGAGTATGACAGGCTTTCTGCTACAGTTGACACATCACATAGCAAAAGCTCCCCCAAAGGGAATTGATCTCCCCTGCCACAGCCCACAATGATCACTGGTATTTGTTACAAACCACAAGCATATAAACCCACGCACAATGATTGGACTGCGTCTGAGTTGTACGGGCAGCTTGGCTTGTGTTCTAAGGCTCATTTTAGGGATTTTAAGGATTAATGTAAAGCAAAAAATAAATAAAAACAAATAAAAAAACGCTTTAAAACACTGTCTCCCAAATATCCTGACCTTCCTGATCATGGAACAATAATTTACATTTTTATAACCATTCGAATGGCCCTTGAGAGTTCCCATTACAATTCTTGCAAACCACAGTTGCATGTTATTGAATATCTAAATGCTTTGCCACTCTCAACGGTCACAAAATACCGGTGCAATGCTCAACTTCAATGAATATACAGCCACACACTGCATAGCATATATGGTTCTTTTTTTAACATTTCCTTAACATAACATCTTTCGACCTGGCGTGGGTGAAACATATTACTTGATACAACTAGAATCAGAAAACGACTTTGGTCACTGTAGTTTTTGACATCGATAAGACGCACTTCAGCGGAAAATTGATTAGCATACAACTACGACTCCCAAGAAGAATCGCTGCACTTACGCAATAACAAAACGAGCCAATGAGATCGTATGTCAACAGGGGGACATGTGACGGTAGGGTGCCGACGCAAAACAGCAAAGGTGATCAAAAGCTTCGTATTTGGGCATAAAGTTATTTATTTAACAACAACAGTGTTAAGTATATTACCCCACCGTCATGAAAGGTAATATGCACGTCATGCCCTCCCAGCGTATGAGTTTTGCATTTAAAGGGACACTTAGCGATTAGGCTAGTTTGCCAGTAAATTTAATAAATATGAGAACACAAACAAGTGAAAATCATTAGCGTTTCATAAGAAAATAAATGCAGCTATTTCAAGGGCAGCTACCCTTAGTTATCCATCGTGTGAGGTTTATCAAAGCAAACGTACCTGGAAGTCTAGCAATCCAACGATGTTTTCATGTTTCAACTCCTTAAAAAACAAAACAAAAAATAAATGTCAAATTTCAGCTATGATATGAACGATTTTCTTGCAAGGGACACAATTACTGTCGGCACTTGTCCATACCTTCAATATTTTGATTTCTTTTCCTAAAAGTGTTTGGGATTTTGCCAAGTTTTTCTTGTTTATGCATTTAACAGCCACTTCCCAGTCGTGTTTCTAAACGAGAAAAAACAAAACAACGTAAGGTGCAGCCGTTCTCTTGTTATGATGACAAAGTACTTTAAAAAAAAACTAAAAATAATCCTATAATTAAAAAATAGTATGTTTACACGCTTTATCCACCCCCACCCAAAGACAAATCGATCTGCGCATTTATACTTGTTAGCTAGCCGACTTTTTTGACGTGTAGTTTAACAATATTTAGTTTAGCTATACTGGTTAATATTACACCTCGTCGACGTTCAAATATAATGTTTTGCATAAATTAATGAATAACATAATAATAAATATCAAACATACATTTTATTCAATACCATAATGTAGCAAAACGGCCTCTTGTTAAGGTGGTATGCTAAAGTAAGGTCAACACAGCTTATAAACATTGTAGGCAGCGACAAGAACAAAGCAAACGTCCACGGGCAATAATTTAATCTTTAAAAAAAAACTGTATTAAACAAAAACTATGAAAACTAAAAATGTATACGTTACCTCTTTATGCCTGCCTTTGAAAACCACCGCAAAAGCGCCATGTCCTATCAAGTCTTTTCTGCTGAACTCGAATTTCCCCACGGTCTCCATCGCCAGTGTTGATAGACTCAAAATATTGCGTGGAATCAGGAGCTAGGGCTCTTCTCTGAAATACCCCACTCGCCACCGCTCAATTCCAGGCAGCAATAAAGTTGCCCTTTTCCTTCGAATTCCATGGGCTGCCTTTCGCTGAAAAAGTAGCTCTCCACTGTCATGTTAGCTTGTGTGATGGAAGAGGAGGGTTCCTCCTTTTAGCGGTATCTTTCCATTATGCTATACATAATTATTACGCACCGTCACACGATAGCTAGGTAATCAAATAAAAGACAAAAATAACTCACAGGTCTACCTTAAGAATAGCTGACTTCAAATTGTTTGTATACAGAAATAAGTGTCATCTGTCCCAGGATCCTTTCTAATACTATTATTATAATTGCCGCACGTAGTCTACTTCTATATAGTTTCCAGTTTTTAACTATTAGTCCTGCAATTTTGTTTGGTATCTTCTAGCTGTTGCCGACAGCGTAAATTAGTTAAACAGAATCGTGAGAAGCTAAGTCTAAACAAAGACCTCAACGCTATTCGTAGTCGAATCAGAGCATGCGCGAGTTTTCTTAAAACGTTGACGTCAAAGGCAGCTTGCCTGTCACGACTCCGGGGTGCGTTTAAGAATAGAAAACGGCTGTATTTGAAAGTTACATAGGCAGACATTCAGCGAAGCTGGAAAAGAGTGAAAAAATCTGAAATCGGTGTAATATTTTTTTTACAGACATACCCGTAAAAAAAAAAAACGATAGGAAAATTTATGAGGAGATTTGCATACCGACTTCCCTGATACTGTTTCTGCAAGTACCCTCATGCCTAGGGCACCAAGGAGATGGTGGGGAAGGATTGGTTCACTGCCTTCCTCCAAAGGCAACCCAGCCTCTCCATCTGCCAAGTCTCAAGCTGCAAATCTTTCAAGGGTGACTAGCTTTTATCGAACAAATTTCTTCAGGTTCTTTTACAATCATTCTACCCTTCTGGGCCTCCACAGCTTTGAGGCTAAAGATGTTTGGAAAATTTACGAAACAGGCACCACATCAGAAGTTATCCAAAAGTGTTGGATAAAGTCATCGCCAGTAGAGGGACGAAGCAGGTTGGGACAATGACATCTGTCGAGAGGGCAAAAATAGGTCACCTTGGCAGTAGCTATCAATGCCCAAGGTAACAGTATCTCACCACACTTCTGTGTGTTCCCTCGTAAAAAGTATTTAGACCACTTCATGCACAGTGTCCCTCCACTAAGGTGGATGCAAGAGGATGACTTAGCGGTTTTCTTGAATCATTTTGTGGGAAACAACAGTGTGTCCCCATAGTCCCCACAACTGCAGCTCCTTTACAATCATGTCTCTCACCTCTCTCTTCAGGGAATCAACTACTGCCTGGCCAATGGCAGTGTGCTGCTCTTCTTCTCTCCTCACTGCTCCCACAAACTGTTGAACTCAGCGCTTATGGCCCCTTGAAAAGATACATCCATGTATCCATTGGTTTTTGGATGAAAACGCATCCTGGCAAAATGGTATATGATATACCTGGCATCATAGCAACAGCACTACTGTTCTCTGCAACACCAACCAACATTACGGCAGGGTTTTGTGACGCTGGTATATGGCCATTCAACTCTAACATTTTTATACAGGCAGACTTCTGCATTTGTTACCCCCACTGTCACAGCTTAAATCCCAGGATGGCAGAGGTGGCTCTCCACAGAATCAGCCCAGGGTGGATGTCAGAGCTAGTTCTGTGGGGGTGTCTGTCTTTCCAGTGCTGGAGATCCGAGTCTTTCTGGGCAGGAGGCTCAAGACCATTACACCTCTGAGGACCGTTGGATTTTAGCTGAACTTTTCTTAAGGCCGGGCCCAGGAACTGCAAGGAAGAGTGACTGCCGTACTCACTGATACACCTGTCAAGCATGCACTGGAAGAGAAGAAAAAAACAAATTAGATCAAAGGCCAAGCACAGCCTGAAAGAATTTGGCAAGGGTGCTCAGAAGAGTGATCACTACGCTGCAGTGCCTATCCTGTGACACATGTGAGGCCAACCATAAAAAATTCCACAGTGTTACTATATTTTGTGTTTTGAAAATTGTTACTGTTTAAGCACTTACCTGTTATTGCCTATTTATTGCTGCTGTTTTGCCTGACCGGAGTTTTCCATTTAGGTCTTAACTGATGACCTGGAATAAAATTAAAGTACAGTGCTCTAGTTCATATTCCTTTGGCTAGCAGTGTTACTCCCCCAAAAAAGTATATTAACAAGCAATTGCTCATATGACGGTGAGCTCAAGCACAAGGAAGAGGAATGAATAGTAAATACTGAAAAACATCTGCTTCATTTTCATTAAAGTGAGATGAGAAAAAATGATTAATATAGCTATTGTGCAACTCATTTAAGTCTGATATTAATATTGTAAATAAAAATATTCTGGTTGTGCAACATTTTGATCTTGACCCATGGTTCATTTTAATAAATTTCAGACCTATAGCATTGATTAGTCATTTGTGAAATTCTGTCTGGTAGTACATTTGTTGCAAGTAACAAGCCTTACAAACCAGAATCATGGACATAAGACAGACATTGTGCTGCGCAAATTAATGTCAATTAATTTAACTTAGAAATGAAATTACCCTTGGTAATAGCAGAGGACATCTAAAAGTTTTTGTCATACAGCATGATGGCTCAAGCTCTATTGATCTCTGAGTAAATGGGGAAAAAAATTATAATAAAACTGTTACTTTAATCCTGGTTCTCCCCAACAGTTAAGCATTTCCCGATAACTAGAAACCAAACAGGCACAATAAAAGTAGACCAGAACTCACTCCAAACACATTTCTGGCGTTTAAATATTATACTGTTCTATTAAAATAAAACATTAAACTACATGAACACCATTAAGCTGACATTGCCTGTCTGACCTGTTAGCATGTCTGTGCTCTGCACTGCACAAAAAAATGCAAGGACATCAGTGAATTTATGGGTTCGAAACAGATCCAGGTCTTAGTGGCCTACTATGTATGCTGGTTTTCGTACTATCCAAGTTCTTCATATTCAGGATTAATTGAGCAGTTAATTGAATATGCTGTGGCTATAAACTGAATGCTCTACAACCTTGTAATGTGAGCATTAGATTTTACTACACACTTATTACTTTGGGTTAAACCTTTGCTGCCAGTTGAAACAACAATTTGTTTTGAACCAGATCTATTCTGGTTAAAGGTTAAATGCCTTTAACCACTTGCTCATTCTGATGTAGCCCACTTGTACGTTAAGACTATTAGCAAGCTTAGAAATTGTGCTTTTAAACCAAGGACCAGCTGCAAAAACAAATTACAAACAATATAAAGTTACAAAAAGTTTTCCTCCCTTTCAGAGACAGAATATTCAGAAAATGATAATTTACTAACTAATTAAACATCTTACAAATTTTAATTAGGTATGATACACCAACTGGCCACTTTATGAGGTACACATGTCTAATTGCGAGTTGTTCCCTTTTGCCGGTAGAACAGCTTAATTTAGTTTGGCATTGAGTTAACCAGGTATCAAAAGTGCGCATCAGGGATCCTGGCCCATGATGACTTTGTTGCGCCTTGTAATTGTTGCAAATTGGATGGTGGAGGATCTCTACTCCGAATAGTGTGTTCCATCTCATCTGACAGATGCGCGATTGGACTATGGTCACTTCAGTAAGCTGAATTCACTGCCGTTATCCCCGAACCATATTCTGCTAGAAAAATCAATTCACAGATGGATACACTATTGCCATTAAATGGTCAAGGGACCCAATGTGTGCCATGAAAACACACAATCACACTCCCACCACTAGTCTACATTGTTGCAGCAGGAGCCGGGATTCATCAGGTAACATTTTTTACTCCTCCATTGTCCAGTGTCTGCGTTTCATGGCCCACTGCAATCACAGCTTCTTGTTTTCCCTGACAGGAGTGCCACTAAGCTACCCATAGCCATCCGTGACAAGGTACGACACCCTGCACAAGACGTGACAGCCTCCATCGGACTCAGTTGTCAAAAAGCCGTTCCTGACTACAGGACTGCTGTTGGCTGGATGCTTTTTGGGTGTTGTGCATGAAAATACCAGCTGGGTGGCCATTTACAAGATACTCACACTAGCACATCTGGCACCAACTACCCTGCCCTGCTCAAATTGGCAAAGATCCTTCAACTTACCCATTATACCTCTGAATTTCACACTCCCTAGGTCCCTGCATATCTGTTTGTGTGACCACTCTGAACCGCTCTCACTTTTATGCTGTCGCTTTTGTCACAATACTCAAACGAAAGGAAGAAAGTCAAAACGCTAGTTTTTCCTGTTATTGTTTACACAGATATGAACATGACCACCAAGATGCCGGATTCCACTTGACGGATCTTGTGTCAATATTCTTAGATTAGTTGCCAATATAGTGGTAAATACAACAGAAGACAACATAACCTTGAGGAGCCTACACGTTTTTACTAGCTAATTTATGTTAGCGTCTCTTGTAAACCTTGAAAGGAGCCAAATTTATGCAAGTTGCACCTTTTAGCCTGTCTATATTTCGTCCATCCATTGTACATTGACCTAAACACCATTGAATTTTGCAGAGCTGCAAGGATTTATTGTGATTTCAAACAGGAAGCTTCTGCAGGAAGTTTTTCCGAGAGCACAGTTGAGAGTGACAGCGATTAAATCATCAGAATCAAAGCCATTAATCCTCCATGCCTCTGAAACCTGTGATGTCTGCCCTGTGCAGCCCTTTCTATCATCAAAACTCCCAAAAAGTCCCAGCCCGGAAGTGAAGCCCCAGTTTTACACGCAGCTTCTATTCATGCATTCTACGGCATGCAAATTAAGTTATGTGTAATAATGTGAAATGACACAGAGAAAAAGTATTGAACACATGAAGAAAGGGAGGCGCAAAAAGGCATGGAAAGCCAAGACAACAGCTGAAAACTATCAGTAATTAAAAAGCAATCCAGCCCCTTGTCAGTGCAAATTAATATCAGCTGGTTCAGTCCCAACTGATGGCCTACAAAAAGGTCTCATTGCCAATGTGTCACACAAGACACATCTCATGATGGGTAAAAGCAAAGAGCTGTCTCAAGACCGTCGCAGCCTAATTGTTGCAAAACATAACGATGGCATTGGTTATAGGTGCATTTCTAAGCTACTGAATGGATGAATGGGCAAATTTACTGAGACATTCTTGACAAAAATCTGCTGCCATCTACTAGGATGATGAAGATGAAACGAGGGTGGAAATTTCAGCAAGACAATGATCCCAAACACATAGCAAAGGAAACTCTCAACTGGTTTCAAAGAAAGAAAATAAAGCTGCTAGAATGGCCCAGCCAATCACCTGACTTAAATCCCATTGAAAATCTATGCAAAGATCTGAAGATCAAGATTCATAGAAGAGGCCCACCAAACCTTCAAGATTTGAAGACTGTTTGTATGGAAGAATGGGCCAAAATCACACCAGAGCAATGCATGCGACTAGTTTCTCCATACAGGAGGTGTCTTGAAGCTGTCATTACCAACAAAGGCTTTTGTACAAAGTATTAAATATCAGTAAGCGTGTTCAATACTTTTTCCCGTTGTCGTTTCACGTTATTGCACAACTTAATTTGCTGAGCTCATTTGTTTTGGTTTCTTTGTATGTATGGATTACTTGAGTTGTTGCCAACATCTGGTGAAAATTTCATGTCACTATCAACCTTGGAAATATATTTACTGAGAAAAATGGTGACAATACTTGTGTGTATAAAAATGGTGTTCAATACTTATTTCACCTGCTCTATTCCTCCCTTGCTCGAGGGTGTGACTTAAGCTCAAGCTTTTCTGCAAGCAAAGTTTGTCAGAATGACAAAAAAAGGCCTCAACAAAAGCATGTTTAGAGTATATAAAGAGATAAAATGAGAGAAAGGACCTAATTTGTCCCCTTCAATAAGGCTTGTCCTAGTGACCTTCCCTCCCCAGCACTGGGATGGAAGATTGGTGGCACGTTACCAGAGAAACGGTTTGTTTCTGACCTGACTCGGAATTCACAGTTTTACGCTGGAGTGTTTGTTTTCCATTGTTCCTTTAATTGCTTTCCTCGAATGTATCATTCTGGGTTGAGTAGCAGTGAGATTAATTTGCCATAAAAAGCTGATTGCTGGAAGTACTTTGTCAAACCTTGTTAGACACTTTTGGTGATCAATATGGTGATCTAAAACTAAAACCCAGAAAAGAAAAACTGAAATTGCAATGTACCCTCTTGTAATTCAGTTCACCTTTTAATAAAACAATTATTCCAATTCATATTGTTAAAATATTTTCAATATCATCGTTGACCTTATCAATAATTATTTTTGTAATAGTATTTATTAAATGAGAAACAATGTATATGAAAAAATGATTTTCTAAACTTTTGGTTAATCTATCCATGGATACATTGATTTACTCTGACTGGCAGGTCTGTTTTTAAATATCAAAAAATCAATGCAAGCAATATCTGTTTTCATTATAGATAATTGTAGATAATATGGTGTGCACCTCCGTGCACACAACCAGTTTTTGCTGATTGGACAAGGGTAGCCATGTCACTTCCTGAAACCCCCTTTAAAAAGCTAAACGTGCTTGGCGTTCAGTGAACTGATTTAAAAAAAAGAGGGAGGGAGAGACCAAGTTTGGTGTCCGACCTTCTGGGAAAAAGATTTTTTTTTAAACTAGTGATCCAGGAAAGCAGATTGAAAAAAAGGTCTTTGTTATACACTTACTAAAGAACCTGGAGTCACCTTAGAGCAGCAGGAAGGTAGACAACCTGACAACCCAAGGACTCTTTTTTCAGTGTGACAGAGCATTGATTCTTATCTATGCAAAGAATTAATTACTGATACCATATGTAATGCAGTAACACCAGAATCCATCCTCCAGCAAGCAAAGCTGATAAGCTTCAGACTACAAAATGTTTAAAAACCCAAAGGATTGCTACAAAACCCAAAGCAGATTACAACCATATCCAGCCGGAAGCATTAGAATGAAGATTAAAATGGATAATTTTATGGGTGAAGTCCGCTTTGGATAATGGTTCATATGTAAGAAACAAATAATAAGGTTACAAGAACCAGTTTTTATTTTAAATTACACTTTCACAACTTTAGCCAGTCTGCAGTGACTCCATAAATAAAACGTCTCTATGGACTTTCTTTGAACTGCAAAGCAAATTTTAAAAGAGAAATAAACAGTTCGGAAACTTCCTCCAGCTGTGCTCTTTCTCTCTCTGTCTCCATGAGGTCAGTTCTTTAATACCCAATAGGACACCATCTTTGTCATGTAGTTGTGGAGGGGAAAAGCAGCTCTCACATAGGAGTGCTAAATATGTTTAAGGAGTCTGGATTACAGTGGTGACCCATGTGGTGACAATGAAAATCTGTGTTTCAATGAGAAACTGACCACAGCTGGGGGAGGAGGGAATATTTCGCTAATTTATGTTCTGTACTCAAAGTTACAGGATTCCATCACCAATGCATTCTCCAACTTGACCTTGAACTCACGTTACTCTGATACTGCTCATCCGGCATCGGCACAAAATCCACCTGATCCACCTCGTCCGTCTTTTTTGAGTGGGGGTTGTACACTCTCTTTTATTGCTTGGTTGGTGATGCTAACCCTAAGCCTCCCATCAGTCTGACGGATTGAGGTGTAAATGGTTTGCTGCCACCGATTTGGTACAAATGTTGTGCAACCAGTTAGGAGAATGGGAACTAACAAGCCCAGCTCTGTAAGATGGGTAACAAATGGTTTAATCCTGCCAAAGATGTTCAATCCTCTCTTCTAATCTCACAGAGTTCCCAGCTGTTGCCACAGATATATAAAACCATCCACTGAAGCCTTCAATCAAGCCCACTAGATTTGTACAATACATTCCTAGGCCCTACTGGAAATTAGATTAGCGAGAGGTGTAAGTTCATACTGTACTGTGAATGAGAGCTGTAAATTCTGGACTTGGACCTGAGCCAAACACTTCCCGAAGAACGTTAAGCCAAGTGTACTATAACTGCCTGTTGCTTTTGTATTATTAGTTTGTACAGTGTCATGTAAACCAAACGGAATCCTGAGGCATCAGAAGCTAGTGTTTATTCCTGATTAATAAATTTTTGTTGGATGCACATTAAAATAAAAAAAATTTTTTTTGAGTATTGACAGCACTGGTATGTACCTTTGGAAAGAAAAGGCCTTCTAAATTATCTAGGCCACAGCAACAAAGTGGGTGCTCCAGAACAGGCCTGGGATATAGAGAAACATGAGAGAGAAGGAACAAGCTATGTTGGCCCCATTTGAGTATCATTTCATTAATATACACAACTGTTTCATAAAGTCTGCATACTTAAATGCATAAAAAGCTGAGAATGTTCTCTGGGTAACTTTATACTGAAACACAGAGGAAGAAGTACTCCCCAATCAATCAGTTTAAGTGGTGCTCCTTTTAAACCCTCCCTTTATTACAAAAAGTGTACTTAAGAAAAGCCAATCTAGCTGCTTTCCATTTATCGTGCCTATGATTATTTACTGGCCATATTGGCATTTAACCCTCTATTGCACGCATTATGAAAATAGGGTGTAAAAATTATTATTCTTACTTTCTTACTTAAATAGGTCCATATTGCACAAAAAAAATTGCATGTTCACTATCAAAATAATGTTTTTCTCTTCACAAAATGAACAGTATTAACAGAATGAATGATAAACAATTAATTATTCTGCACATATTTGATACAGGGATAATGCTGTGAGAACCCATAAAACTATTTTCTGCAGAGAAACAGCTACACTTTTGCCCTATTTGCACTGTACTTCTAACACTGTATATGTATAAGCCCTTTGCAGCCTGGATTTTTCCATCTGCCTCTTGCTTCAGCAAATACAGGCCAGTGTCCAGTGTTGTCCTGCCGAGCTGATGTACAGGGCAATGGGGCTGCAGGCCTCTGCACAAAGACAAGCTGCAACTTCACATTTTAACTCAAGAAGACTAAGCTGCTCCTTCTTGGGGACTCTGCATTCCTGACTATGTTAGGGATTCACCCGGTATCTCTGCTTCCACTTAATATTTCCCTGTTTTCTTTGTTTCTGTTCATGTGTCCTGTGATTGTTTTTCAGATCTGTTCTGGTCCAGGTTTTCCCTTTCGCCTGCTACTCCAGCATTACTTGCAATACTGTTTAGTTTGTTTGTATAATTACCTGACTCTGTTCTGTATGCTTTGCTAGTTCGTTCTTTGCCTTTTCGCTAGTTCGTTCCCGCTTTCTTTATCCTCGCCTGTTTAACTCCTGACGACACCCTGCTTAGTTTTGGATTTCCAGATTGCCTGCCCGTTTGTACCTCTGCCCTGCCTGCCTCATGCTATATATTCGACCCGGCTCTGCTTTTGGATTTGCCTACCCTTTTGTACCTCTGCTAGTTCAGATCTGTTCAGTAAACTGTTTTTCCTACCTACCGTCTCTGCGATCTGCTTTTGAATCCTGCACGCAGCCCTGACAGACTGACTCTGCGGGACAGGAGCCATGCCTCTACAACTGTCAGGTCTAGCATGTGGAAGATTAACAGATGATACCATTTGCTGGATCTTCATCCTGTACAATGAAATAAGAGAATCCAGAAAGTCCACCCCACCCATGAATTTGTTAGAAGCCAGAACAACACTAGGGCAGGTCACTTGAACAACTTCCTTCTTCTTCCTATCCCATCTAACAACAGTAGACGTTGGGTTGGCAGCAGCAAACGTACTGAGCAGAGTCACTGCATGATTGTCATCCCATGTATTATGCCCTGAGGTTTACAGCATTGACAGTTGTTTCTTTCTCTTTAAAGGTTCCCTTTGTATCCCCAGCGTTTCGGCTTTTTAGGATTGTACTGTGTGATGGAGCTCTTTCCTTTGATTGGGACCATTTGCTCATCCACCCAAAGTTTTTCATCCATCAGAATCCCTTGGAAGCTCTCTAGAAGAGCTGTCATCAGTGGTCGAATCTTGAAAAGCCTGTCATGACCAAGGTGTCCAACTGGAACTTGTTCATCATTATTTCTCAAGTGGAGGAAGCATTTGATAGCTTCCCAACACAAGACTAACATTGTATTAGCCATGCAATCAACTCGACAGGAAGCTTTCCAAAACATATGTGATCGAGGAAGACCAAACACAGATATGTAAAAACATATTCCAAAAAACTTTTACAGCTATTCATTGCTCATATTTAGTGGCTCACTTGGGTCACACTGAACTTAGAATAGGTTTGTTTGCTCCACTATATATTGTACTGTGGTAGGTTTCAGCAATTGTCTAAAATAGTCTATTGGCTCTTGCACTTCAGTGACATCTGGTAGGCTGCCTTTCAGGAATAGTCCTTGTGTTACACCATTTCACATTTCTTGCAGGGTTATTTTTTGTCGGCAGAGCTTTTTAATTTGAAGGGCCCTGTTCATCAAGATAGCTTTCTATCTGCTCCTGTGGAATATCTAGAATATATAAAATATTGAAAATCAGTATTTACTGATATTAGTGCATAGACTGCGTCTCTTGACTGATATATCAGTTAGAAACCAGACAAATGATGTCTGATAAATTATAGCTAAATATTTTTATAAGATCTGTGTTATTTAGCTCAGTATATTCCTCATCATCCTTGTCCTCACTTTCACTGTCACTAGTTCCATTGTAGGAACATAATCTTCATCATTCTCATCACTAAGAGCTAGCTCAACTTCACTGTCATCAGGAGGAGCTAATTCTGTCTTTCTTCCCTTCTCCATAAAACATTGATGTATTCATTTTCTGAATATAAAAATGCATAATAGTAAAAAATAAAAGTAAAGCAATAGTATATAGTAATAATAAAATATCCCCAATAAAAAATATTCCCATATTTCAACAGTAAATCTAATAACTCCCCATATCAAGATTGCACAATGTTAATTTCTGGATACATTCCAATTTTTGAAAAAAAATTCATAATAAAACTAATGTAATAATAATTTCTAGGTATGAAAATAATCCTTTACTTAACAATAATTATGAATCCAATTTTTATTTTGATGAAAAAAGCAGAAAAAATGTAGTAGCGTCAAATAAAACACTCAAAAAGTTGGCTTTCAACCTTTTTAGTAGTACCACATTGTGGAAGTAAAATCAAAAATCAAAAGTCATATGACCAAATGGAAAGCTACCATTGGTTTATTTAGACTGTTACCTAAATGAAACAGTTTGCAACTACAGAACTGAGGCGTTTGTGTGTTTTAAGCAACAAAAATAGGTTTGTTACCTTTATGTTACAATATGCAATAGAGGGTTAAATATTAGATAAACAACCCACAGCGGGAATTTATTCATTGTTTATTTCAACATTTGAAACGTTGCTGTTCATTTAATCTTAATAGACCCTTCAAACATGTTAATGCTAATTAGTCACAGGTTTAATTCACCATAAATCCCCTGGCCCCTGGCTATGTCAGAACAAAGGCTCAAGGACACATTGGCTAGTATTCAATCAAAATTTTGGTGACCCCTGGTACCAACAGGCTATCCCACTTCACAGGTCTAACACCCAGATCACAACTGGTAAGCCCCTGTGGTTTGGCTGCTGAAGGTCACCATCAATGAGAACGGCATCCCAGGTCAGACCTTGGGGGACCTTTTTTGCCGCTGCGGAAACTCCAAACACTTGGGTATCCTCCACATCCTCGGAAGAGCATTTCAACACAAACCCTGGAGGGGGTTTAAAATGATGGCGGACCATTGTTCCACTGAAGCAGACAGCTGCCACGTCATGACTACAGAAGTGACCAGTCCAGGTGAAAATATTACACTCTAGCTACTAAGGAATTAACTGTGCGCTGGAAGGGAAAACAGATTTTAGGGTTGCTGCATCGCTTAAGGCAGGGTGGATTTTAGACAGGGCTATTTCTTCTGCGTACTTTCTCTCTCACAAGTGTCAGAAAACAAACAAATAAGCGTAATTATTAAATGTTACCAGCTACAATTAACAGAAATTCCTTTGACTTCAATACCCTGAGGATTCGGGCTCAAACTGCTTTTATCAGGCCAGTATGGATTTCAGCCAAGCATCTTCTTGTACTTCAATAGAAATTCAGTAAGCAGCTGCAACAACGTGCTGAGTGGTACTGCCTTTAATACCCTTTTATTAGTTAGACACTCCTATTTGTTTCAAATTTCAATTTGAAAATAACTCAATGTATTCCCCATCTGTAAAGTTCCTTTAGTTCCAGTGAAAACAACAGACTGTGAGACACTGATATGTAATCATAAATATAAAAAAGAGGACGAATAACCTCAAGATGTACTTCTTCTTCTTCATACAATGTACCTCCAACCTCATTGTTAAAAATATCTCTTTGAACAATTATTTGCATCATAAATCACGGTCACAGTAAGAAAGAGGACTCAACACTGATTTTTTTTTTTTGGAACTCCTCGACCGGAGGGCCTCGCACATCTTGGACATTTAAATTCTTTAATTTAACTCCCGGTGCTGGCCAGCAGAGGATGGGCTCCCCCACTAAGCCGGGTTTCTCTCAAGGTTTCTTCCTGCAAGCCTAGGGAGTTTTTCCTTGCCA
>JAOVYW010000036.1:2132235-2146068 GCA_025775045.1 Hiodon tergisus
AATACTGTGTTGTGTATTTGTATTGTTCGCTTGTTTGGTTGCTTAGTTCTGTTAGTCTTTAATGTGAGTAAATGGCAGATAAATGGTTCTTTTAGCCAGCTTCCTGGAGCTCTCTACTGGCAGCTCCAGGTCAGGTCTACCATAAGTTTCCTATGGAATTAAGATCTGGACTCAGCCCTGGCCACTCCAGAGCAATCCAGCATTTATTCTTGAACCATGCCTGAGTGTTCCTACCATGTAAACCGTCTTAGTTAAGTGTGCAGCAGACTGAGCGGGCTGAAAGTATTTTTCCAGCATCCTTCAGGTTAGCTTCTAGACCTTTAACACTAGTGAGAGCTTCTTTTTCAATTGTTTGAACAAACTTTCAACGACATCTGAGGTCAAGCATGTTCTTGAGGCTTCGTCCCGGGTGTTAAGGGTGTGTATATTTTTGGCAGCAACTGTAACTGAAGTACTAGTGAGATATGCTAGGAGGAAAGAGAATCCATAGGTTGATTGGTTAGCTGATTAGCCAGTCGAACGCATGTAGAAGAGCAAAAATGTAATTATTTCAGCAATGTGCTGGACCTATGAATAAATCTGACAAAAGGAGGAAGTTCCAGCTAAATACAGTGCCTATAAGTATTCGCCCCCCTCCTTGGATGTCTTTATATTTTATTTGTTTTAAATATTGAATCAATATTTGTTATAAGTTTAGACTAATTGGTAGAAATGTATTTTGACTTTGTCTTTTTCTGTTGATCAGTGTCAAAAATAGTCAAATGAAGTTCACTATGATTAAATATTTAAAACAAATAAAATATAAAAATATCCAAGGGGGGTGAATACTTTTTATAGGCACTGTAAATGAATTCACACTGAAAACATTTAAATCGAGGAGAAGATACATTTTTATGCGGCAGAGTCAGTCTTGCTTCTGTCCACTGCTTCTTTGGCTGCTCTTTGAATACAGGATATGATCAAGATAAGAGAAACCCTACCTGGAATACACAGTCGGTCTGAGAATGTGATATAAAATATAAAACATAGAATTTATCTAAGATAGAACTCAATTTAAAATGCAGAGCCTGCTATATGCCCTCTCTCTGTGGACGGGACAGGGAGAGAGAATGCCCTTACCGTAAATCTGCCAGACACGGACCTTGTCCTCATACGGCAGGATGTACTTGAGGGGATCGCCCACCGGGCCCTGGTAGTACGGCCACATGATGGACTTGATGGCAGACGTATGTGCCAGGCCGATGGCGTGTCCAAACTCGTGCACAGCCACCGCAAACAGATCCATACCGTGAGCATCTGGGGCAGGACGAGAAACGTAGCCAATCTGAAACTCATATGTGCGGTTCTCAGATGAAACAAAGAAACAGCTGCTGTTCGTTTTGGAAATGCGCTGCAGGCGTCTCCGATGTAGATGTGAAGAACAAAGATGAGAAGCGTACCGCATGACTTAATGAAAAATACTAGCGGTTAGAGACAGCTGAAGTGCATAGCACTTTTCCACCGTTCTTCTGCAGGAATTACGCGTATTAGTTCCCTGCGAGGACAGCTCTTTGGACTCACTATCAGAGCCATGTTCATGACATCCTTTGTGCCATTAACATGAGCTGAGAAGGGTAAATGGTTCATGCTGTTCAGCTAAACAGTGACAATACGCTTTGCAGCAGCCCTCTTATTTCACTCATCTGCAAGACCATGGGATTCAATTATTTAGCAATATGATTCACAATATAAGATTGTGAATGCAGCCAGAAGCAATAACAAGGCTTCAATAGTAGTCAGCAATGATTTTATATGTTAAAATGTTTAACACAATTCTTCTCATATATGTAGAAATGTATATTCGCAGGATAACATCGAGTTGCTTTCAGAATGAGTTTTTGCTTGTGTTTGGTAGAAATGTATTTTAGTAAATGCACAATGCATTAACATTCATCACTTTTTGTTTGTTTAAGACCCACACGTAGCATTTATTACTTTGTGGACCATGTATCGAGTGTACCCACAGGAAACATATTAAAGAAAAAACATTTGACATCCAACGTGACATCCATCCATCCTATGTTACGTCCCTGTTTTCAATGCTTTCAGTTGCTTTCAAAAATGATAAAGCGAAAAGTTTCTAAATATGAAATAAAAGGGTAGTAAATAGCAAAAAATGTTTTGCATGCCAGTATATTACAAAACAATAGGGTGAAACCACAGCTAAATTCATTCATCTGACATTCCTTCTTTAGTTATCCAGCCTATGTGCATAACACTAAAACAAGCCATTTAAATCAAGTAAAAAAGTGAAAATTATTTTCACTTTTTGAATTCCCTCAGTTTCTGCCAGAAAAGGGAAAAAAGAAAACAGGAATGGAATTCAACCGGGTCCAGAAACATGAAACATGTTCAGATGCATCATAGCTCACTGTCAGAATTAAAGCCAGGAGTACGGAGAACTCGCAGGGTGTCCACATCATGATGATTGAATTATTATCCCGAGCTGAAAAGAGCAGAATTAAGACACATCTAGCTCCCAGACTGCGAATCAAAGAAAACTGAGCAACCCTTTTGATTTAGCTTCAACTAGTTTTTCTCTAGAGTTAAAAAAATTCTAAGTGTAATATGGAGCCCAGCCTATTGAAAAACAGGATGTGAACAGAGGCGCATGTTTGCAAACTTAAAAAAAAAAAAAATAGATATCTCTCACCTGGTGACCTGAAGGTCCAGGCCTCGTCGTCGTCAAGGTGGATGTCCCCAGCAGTAAAACGATCCCCGGGGAAGAAGGCATGCGCCACGGTGCCCCCGGGCCCATCGAAGGGGTACCCGTCATTGTGGTCTGCCTTGGTGAAGTCAATCTGGATGTCTGCCTCGCTGCCCGCCACCTCGTGGAAGTCGAGGGGAGCGATGTCGCTCCAAACCTTCAGAGCGTAGTACATCAGTGCCCTAACAGTGTCCCGCCCCAGCAGGGGCGACTCTTTTGGGAATGTCCGTATCCTGCAGATAGGTTATGCAAAAACAGCAAAAATTAGGTGCTTTAAAATACATCACTATAATCATGAGCACAATGAAAGGTAATGCGTCTAATTTTAGGGTTTTCCATAACATTTCTGTCTTGTTCTAGAGTGTTTTGACATTTGAATAAGATGCATTGAGAAAACAGAAGTAAAAAAGAACCTCTGATGTAAAGGCAAATCAGCCCAAGAAGGCCAGAACACATACTAAACACCTGGAGTCTCTCCATCACTGTCTGAATGTTTTAAAAAACATGTAAAGCCATGTGCTGCCTTCACTCCATAGAGCTACGTTTTAGATAAAACTCTGGTCTGAACATGCAACTTGAAACAAAATGTAATCTTTAAAGTACTGATTGTCCCACAGAAGGGCACTGGGGGAGGGTAATTTGATTTGATACATCTTTCAACACAGCTCTGCTCTGTCCTTACTGTCGGGTTAAGCCACCATCCACAGTTAATACCCACAAGATCTATTTATCAGAATCTTTAGACTCTGCACCTGGGGTCTGGAAACCCATGTATGCACTATATTCTACAACATATATAGCCATGGTATCCTATATATAGGTGAAGTTATGCTATGCTGTACTGGGGGAATTTTACATGATGTTTTTCTGGTGTGTTACATTTGAAGGCGCATTTGGTTTATCGAATAAATAATAAATATGAGAATTCAGAAACATCTACCTGGTATGCTCTTAGTCCAACCAGACAAATGCCTGAGCTGAATTTTAGACATTCCAACGAGTCACACGAAAAGATAAATCCAATTAGATGTACGGATGTAATAATATTTCAGTACAATAAATAATTTATTGAATATTATAGTCAATTTAAATACTTTAAACCAAGCACCGGGAGACAGCAGGAATACAATCTATGTTCATTTCATGTTTCTAATAGTCTCTTTCACAATTTTACAAATGGTCTGGGTCATCCTAAAGGATGGTTGGGACAATAGGGTGTGGTTTGTCCTCCAAACTTGAGATGGGAGCAATGAGTAGATAGTATTGTATGTTGCTGTTAAACACCACATAAATATATGTGTTGTTCATTTAGCTGTATTACGTCTTTCCACAATCACAAAAGAAAGGCCATAACTTAATAGTCCGTGACACACTACTGAAAAAAGGCTGTCAGTAACGGTTTTGCATAGGTTGATGGTAGTTTCTTAACATTTATTTTTTTTAATGTTTATTTTGGTGTAAAAGTATGCCTAGCTTCCTACCAAAATAATTATGACAGGGAGATACACCCAGTGGCCAGTTTATTAGGTACATCACCCCGTTCACAAAATTGATTGCTGCTATTGACAGGATTTGCCATAAGCAGTATGTGGCCATCAAGGCTAGTAAAGGCTGGTGGCGGTGGTGCAATGGTGGGGGGAATGTTTTCCTGGCGCACATTAGGTCAATTCATACCAATAAAGAAACATTTGAATGCCAAAGAGAATCTGAACATTGTAGCTGAACAGATGCATCCCTTTATGGCTACAGTTTACCCTTCGTCACATGGATATTTCTAGCAGGATAATGTGCCATTTCACGAAGCACATATTCTGGTTCCAGGAACCTGACCGCAGGTTCAGTTTACTTGAGTGGCCCGCATAGTCCCCAGACCTCAACCCAATACAGCATCTTTGGGATTAAATGGATTGGGCTGTTTGCAGTGTTCCACAGTTCGTACCACAGTTCGTTCTGCAGCAACTGCGTGATGACATCTTGTCAATATGGGCCACCATCCCTGTGGATTGTTTTCAACACCTATGCCCCAAAGAATTCAGGCTGTTCTGGAGGCAAAGGAGGGTCCGTCCATACTAGATGAATATACCTAATAATTTGGCCACTGAGAGCATATTAAATGTGACAGCCCTAGACACAGTGATCTGAGTAGAGAAATCATGTTTAATTGAGTATATGAATGATATGAGTAGCTAGATTGTGTTTAATTACCATCTCCCCCAATCAAAATGAATATCAAAAAAGTTCACAGAAATTTTCAAATACATATTAATAGATGTTACATAAACAAGAATCCAAATAAAATATATAAAACATTAACTATGCAGTGTTGCTTGGCATCTTTTTCCAGAAAACTTTTTAATACCTGATTTTTCACATTTATTAAAACGATAAGTTTCTAAACAGCTTTTACCATTGATATTTTTGTATAGTGCCATCTATTGACGATCATATGTATTGCTACCAATCATCCCAGTAACGCAATCATCCCATTCATTCTTTCAGTGTAAACGGAGTCTGCAGTTCACTCAGCCATAACGCGTTGAGTTAAATAAAGTTTTGATCTTATTTTTCTAATCTGATCTCTGGTGGATCCATGTGTAACTGAAGAATAAAATTATATCTCCACTAATATATATACAGTATATACAGTGGCCACTTCTTTCTCTCTCAAAATAGCAGTACTATGGCCCATGCTGGTCAGTATCTACCAGTTCAAACCATCTGCTCACCTCAGGACCACATCACGTTTTACTGCCGTAGGCTAAATACCGACTGCCACACCTAGTATACCCTTGCTACGGTTGTCCTTCAACACCCTACAAGCCTGAGGGTAATGAAGCCAGGCTTGTCCAGGAAAAGTTGATTTCATGGAACCAGAGGTACAGTTTTGTAAGCCGTGAAGACAGGCTATGAAGTGCTTGTCTTCATTAAAGCAAAGAAATAATGAGTGCAAATCCACCATTTACCCTTGGCCTTGAAAGGAGAATTGGTGAGGGACTGAATAGAAATGACTATTATGGAACATGGCTGTGGGTGTGTCAGAAAAACGATAAACTAATGTAATCTGAAGGAATGCATTCAAGACGTGAAACAAGTAGGTGCATTTTTCATGATGTGCTTTTTTAGCTTGTACCGCAAGGTATTTATCAAATGAACACGGTGACAAAATCCTTTAAAAAAAGAATGAGAACCGAAGGGAAAATGTTGACATGTTGACGCAACCATGAATTCTGCGCGGTCCTTTTTTATTGACAATAAACACAGCTTCACAACAAACCAAAGTGGGTCAGCATATTCTGAGCTTTGGCAAAAATCCAATGTATGGGCATCTGTGTACCGGCCACACAATGAGGAAATGTGTCCTGAGGAACAGGGAGACAGTTTTCAGCCCTATGACAACTGACCAGCTGTGCGAAAACTTAAACTACAACGACAAGGAGGGGTATCATCTGTAATTCTGTTGTCTCTACAGCTGTCTTTGTTCCTGACATTTTATTAGGGTCTGATCATGTTTAACTTTACTAAACTAAAATAAACTTTATAATATAGTAATAAAAAAATAAAAAATTAAATATACTAAAATACTAAACTTTACTAAACTAAAATACATTATAAAGTAATGACTCAAAGATTTTTACACCCCCAGGTAAAAACAGTGGGATTGAATTGTTATCTGCAGTATATGTCCTAATCCACCAAGAGACAGTATAAGGGAGCTATTATCATGTTCTACACTAAACCATACCTCCAAGACAGGTGCCTCTTGCTCCACTTGCCCTGGGAGGGCAGAGTGCGTTTTCGCCGACTCAAAGGTGACTCAGACAGGTCAGGTAGAGAGCAGCGTGGAGTCTTCATCAGGACCAGGGTGTTTTCATCTGGATATCAACACCACAGAACACAGGCATGCACGCTCACACGTACACACACACAGCATTATAATACATAAATAGCCACTAGAAAAAGTTAAATTTCTTTCTCTCACAAACACAAACCTAGCACTCCTGTCTCGTCCAGACCTCCAAACTTCTGCATGGCTTTGATGGCTTTGGTCAGAGCCTCCTTGGTCTGCAGCTGTCCTGTCACAGGGTCTGGAGGTGGGAGGTACCCAAACTGGCTCAGCCAATCCTGCACAGAGAAAAAAAAATCAAACAAAAGCCACCAATCATTAAATTTTGTGCCAATGTTGTTACTTCACGCTTATACATTACAGTTAAACCAACCAGGGGAGGGCATAATTTGCTGTGAACATCATGAAATCCCTCAAAAACGACAAAAATATCACTTAATCACTTAAGGTAATTACATAGCAATTTATAATAAAAAAATGTATTGTGAAAGAGACAGCGAACTGTTCAAACAGGCATGAAGGTGACAAAACATGAAAATACACACACAAAAGATGCGGCCAACCCCAAGTATGGCTTTAAAGATTCTCTGAGCTTCAGCAAGCCTTTTGGGGGAAAACTGGGCCAAAAGTGTGCTCACAATGATTAGAGAAACAGCGGAAATCTCCTCCAGGCTCCTGGACATAGTGTGTGGGGATGAGAATGCACTCTGAAGGTTGCCTGGCTAACAAGGAAAAGAGGCACATACACAATGGGCATGCACCTTGTGTCACTGTTTGGCTGCACAGGAGCACTGACAAAGCATCATTGTTCCCTGGCATTGATTTCACTTTACTTACTCTCAAACCCTGAGTCCCTTTACGGCGTATCTCCCTACTTATGTTACCTGTATAATTCAAGAAAGACTGCTTGTGGAGTAGTGAATTAGTCTGAATGACTTTAGACACAAATATTTCTACAGATGTAAGAATCCCCAGTATAAGCCTTTTGGTTTTTTTAAGCCACTGAAGCAAACTTACATATTGATCCCTGCATTCCCCAATGTGTTTTTATCCCACATAATACCAACTCTGTCTGAACTCCTCCCAGCTGCCCCACAGAGGCTAGATTCGATACCGGGCTAAATTTATTGACTAGAAGAAAGGTAAACAATGAGACGTATCATATTCATAATACGCCTAATGTGAAGCAGTAACGGAGCGCAGATGGCGGCTTAACTCAAAAAGGTGGAAATTTATTCCATCCTGAAAAAAAAGGCCTAGGAACCATCCTCATCGCAGGCACGCTTTCAAGCACAGAGGAAAGGGTTGGGAATTTCAGAAACCGGTTGTCAATCAATGACATTTTCCAGACACCCTCCCTCCTGGTGCATGTTCTGAAAGCTATCCAGCGTCACCAGAGATTTCAGATATCGTCCATCCGACTGTCTATCGCTGACCCACAATGAGAGCAACACCTTGCCTTGCCCACCACATTCCAATCACGTTTGACAGCTACCAGGATCATTTTCCAAGGTGGATTCTTATATTTGCAGAGCTTTGTAGACCGAATTCATATTGTTTGCCAGCACTCCATACAAGGCGTTTAGAAGCTAGTCAAACACCAAATTATATATATTGTACAGAAACAAATGTGTGATTATTTAAAAAAATTTACATTGGAGAAGTGACCAGGCCTTCTTCACAACAGAATGCACAGAAATACTGTAACTCAGGAGCAGGGGAGACGGTCAATGAAAAGGGGCCTCAAATGACACAGAGAACCGTTACCCTCCAGAAGGTGCCAGTAGGAGCAGCCACCTCAGCCATTATGCCCCAGACAGTGAGACACAGTTGTGTTTTCACTGTAGCCTTCTCCACGGAGAGTTGCCGCGACCCATCTGATACGCTTTCGTTGGCTGATCGTTAGCTAAATGTTCTGCCTTTTGCTACACAGGCTACATACTGGTGAAATTGCCCTTCCAGCAGAGAATTACTGTTAATGATCTAATGAGTTGCTACGGATGATGAGAAGTGCACTCTGGAAATTGAATGTAATGGGTGTCTTGTTTGTGCCCTTCCAAAGCACAGTTATAATGAGCATAGATGGAAAGGATGCACGGTTAATCCCCCAGGTACACAGGGCAGATTTCTGTCCATGCCCCGAAAGATGTAATGTATACAGAGCCACTGTTGCCATGTGCCCTGTCGTGCATGTGATGTTTGACGCTTCAAGTTAAACTGTGAAATAAGTACTTAAGATTTTCACAGGTTCCTGTTCACCGCTTTCCCCCTGCAAACCCACAAACTGCTTGAAATAACTTTTAAATTTAAATAAATTAAGATAAGACTGGTGAGTTTGTTTGTTGAAACTTAATCTTGAATCTTTAGAATTGTATCCATAACGATAACATAACATAATTGATAACTGTTACAAAAGACCATTTGTTTATTTTTCTTAAAAAAAACACAAGAAATTCAATCATTTTAACTGGGAACAGTATCTACATCAAATACTTTTTCACATTAAATTCAGCAAATGAATGCACTCTGACATCTGCAGTGTTGAGGACGTATTGTCTAGTTTTGCTCCTTCTCAGCAGAGGCAATGTGATTTCTCTGAGCAAATTCTGAAACAACAGACATGAACCACCTATGCTCTGACTAACCAAACACAACCAATTACCCAATGAACGGAAGCTGGTCAAGGATGGATGCATTCTGAGATGTCCAACCAACGTTAGCACACTGTACATTCACCAACTTCTGAAAACTGACAGTTCTGTCACCAGACTGATGTAATGTGCTGCACACAACGGTTGATAAGGACTCATGGAATCCACGTATTTACTCCATATGTCCGATGTGTTTGAAGGCAGCTTCTTCACACATCATTGCAATTAATTAAGTCATGCTGATGAGGAAATTGAGTTAGTCCTCTTCGGGGCATATGTCTATCACTTTGTCTACTGTGAGAATAAAATAGCAAGAACAAGTAAAACAGCTGATCATGGGCAGACATGTGACAGAGTGATTGAATGCCTGGGCTTGTGATCAGGTGTACCCTTGAGCTGGGTACTTAATCCACATTTATTCAGCAAACAAGGTGCATGTCCCACAATGTAACTTGTTCTGGACAGAAATCTCTGCTAAGTGAACTGAAAATAAAAAAACTACTGGAAAACATGAGTGTGTGACTCTATGCTGAGTAATGCCAAAAGATGAGATAATAACTAGGAAAATGAACACAAATTTAAAAACAGTTGTTCAAGTCTGCTTAAGACCTCACTATTTTGACAAGCAAACGACCGCAACCACACAGCGATTCCAGTCTTCGGTGAAAGATCTATGACTAAGGACACACATGAGTAACAAGTAACAATGGTGGGGTAAGAGTATATCATGTATATTTATTTTATTTGGCCACAACATTATAATGTCATGGCTTTTAAAAGTGCAGCAATATAAAGAGAATATAAAGAAAGAGGTGGGTTATTCAGTAAAGGATCTCTGTGCCCAATGATCTTTCAAAGGTTTGAATCCTTTACAGTTTGTGACCAGGAGAACAGCCAGGGCTTCTCTCGGCTTGATACTAACTAGTGTCTCCAATTGGATTCTGGCCATCTGTTGGCTTCCTGGAGCTGCCAGCCTGGCAGTTGCGTTCGCAGGGACACGCCTCTCTAGTCGGCACTGAAGTCCTCGTGTTGGCTGTGCAGCCTATGGCGTGTAAAATGATACCGGCCCAAGACCAACCATAATACTTTAAGCAGCTGTATCCAAGCCTGACATCACCAAGCACAATGCCAAGTGTCGGCTGTAGTGGTGTAAAGCACGGCGCCACTGGACTCCAGAGCAGTGGAAACGTGTTCTGTGGAGTGACGAATCACGCTTCTCTATCTGGCAGTCTGATGGACAAGTCTGGGTTTGGCGAATTCCAGGGTAACGTTTCCTGCCTGACTGCATTGTACCAACTGTAAAGTTTGGTGGAGGAGGGATAATGCTATGGGGTTGTTTTTCTGGGGTTGGCCTAGGCCCCTTAGTTCCACTGAAGGGAAATGTTAACACTTCAGCTTACCAAGACATTTTGGAAAATTCTATGCTTCAAACTTTGTGGAAACAGTTTGGGGAAGGCCCTTTTCGTTTCCAGCATGGCTGTGCCCCAATGCACAAAGCAAGGTCCATAAAGGCATGGTTGGATGAGTTTGGTGTGAAAGAACTTGACTGGCCCTCACAGAGCCCTGACCTCAACCCTATTGAACACCTTTGGGATGAACTAGAACGGGGATTGCGAGCCAGACCCTCTCGTCCAACATCAGTGTCTGACCTCACAAATGCTCTTCTGGAAAAATGAGCAAAAATTCCAACAGACACACTCCAAAATTTTGTAGAAAGACTTCCCAGAAGAGTGGAAGCTGTTATAGCTGCAACGGGGGGAACAACTCGATATTAATGCCTATGAATTTTGAATGGGATGTCATAAAAGCTTCTGTAGGTGTAATGTGTAGGTGTCCCAATACCTTTTGTCCATGTAGTGTATATAGGTAGGCACATACAGATACAAACATCCGTAAAGATGCTTTCAAAATAATGAAATTTAAACTTTCTAAATATAAAAGAAAAATACTATAAAGGGTAGCAAGCAGTAAAAATCAAAAGCCAAAATAATAAAAAAAGAAAAAAATATTTGGAGTGACCACCCTGCATCTATTCTCTTAGGTTCACTGTCCTGTAGTTTTATAAGACTATCGGCAGTTAGATTGTTCCAATCTTTGAGAAGTTGCCACAGTTCTTCTATAGACTTTGGCTGTCTCGCTTGCTTCTGTCTTTCCAGGTAATCCCAGACACCCTTGATGATGTTGAGATCAGGGCTCTGTGACGGCCATACCATCTGTTGCTGAGTTCCATGTTCTTCTTTTCACCGAAGCTATTTATTTACGTCGTTGACCATGTGTTTGGGGTCATTGTTCTGCTGCAGAATGAAGTTGGAACCAATGGTATTATGTGATGGATGATAATTAGAAAAAATAATTTGAAATTCACTGTTGGCTGCAGACACTCATCCATGTTGTGCTCTCCAGCACTTCTAAAGACAAATTGCCTCCTGTTTAAGGGAAAAACTTGTCAGTCCAGAGCACTTGCTGCTATTGTTCAGCACCCCACTCCTTGTGTTCCCACTTCGGAGGACTGACTTTTTGGCAGCAACTCATTCATGAAGACCACTTCTGACAAGACTTCTCCAGGTTGTAGAGAGTACTTGGGTTCCAGTGGTTTCTTTGAGTTCAGAGCTGATAGCAGTCCTGGACTTCTTCTGATTTCGAAGGACGTCGATTTGATGTATCTCTCGTCTGCTGCACTCAGTTTATTTGGCCGACCAACATGTTTCTTTGTGCTCCTCCTGAAGAGCTTGCACAGTACGTCTTGAAACTCCCGTCTGCCACGACATTTCTGCTTGGGAGAGACCTTGCTGATGCAGGTAGACCATCTTGTGTCCTGTTGCTATGCTTACTCTTGCAATGGTGTAGGAACTGATGATTTTTAGGTTAAATCTTCCACCCCCTCAGCCCTTCTCACAACCATGTATGTTTCAAATCAGTTTGGTTCAATCAGCTCATAATGTCATTTATCATTAGCACCTGTTTCTTATCTTTGTTTTAACATCTGGGCTATATACCTACAAAGTAATCACATTTTTATCTGAAAAAATATCTGGTCTATTACATAATATGTTACTTTCTTTAGCAAAATACAAACATTTCTCTGTAGCATTGAATTTTTTGAAAAATGAATCTAAAAAATTGCTCCTTTCTACTGACACACTAATGCAGAAGAAAATAAACATATAAGACCACATTCATGTGACAAATATAAGGTGTCTATGACTTTTGCACAGTGCTATGTATTAGATGCATGTATTATGTATTTTGGGGCTTTGAAGTACAGAAGATTCAGCAGAGGCTGTCTGAAAATGTTCCTTTAACTCAAGATGATTTCTATGCAAGAGGGAATTTTGGCTATTTTAAGGTGTACTTGATAGGACAAGTGGAATCACACTGGATGTGGCATTGTTCAGGAGAAAATGGGTACGAGAGAGAGAGACTTAAAATTCCATCGGCCAAGTGGAAATAGATACCAATATCACAATATGCCTGGAACATTATTGGGAGATATATACAGAAAACAACCCTGGAATGACTAACCATTTAATTAGCAAACATCACTCAAGCTGATGTTGTTTGATTCCTCTTAAAGCTAAGACCAACAGTTTCTCACCCATTTATTTTATAACGTTTTAAATACCTCTCTTACCCGTAAGACAACACACATTCACAAAATGTTAGCACCTAGGCTTCACCAGGGTATTTTGTAGCATTGTATTTTTTAAGGTATGCAACATAAAAATAACTGATAAAATTATATAATTTAACTGTTTAATGAAAATATGTTGCATGACCCAATTAGCTACCATTTAAAAAATATTTTTCCATCTTTATTCACGATAGCTTCATACATGCACTCAGAGAAAAGTGATGTGGGGGTATGCTTCCTGTTCAAGGGGGGTGGCACAGAATTCTTACTCCAGAATTTAATCTGGCGCTCAATAAGTATTAGACTAAAGCACGACATCCATGTCACAAATACCCTGCACCAGCTAAAATGATAACATTTATTCTCAAACATTTTGCACCATCTCTTATCCTTCTTATGGCTCTATGTGGAAAGACTGATCAGACGTTCAGAGCACCACCATGATGTTACCGTTTTACGCCAGACACCTTTGGAGATTTGCTGTAGAATAAGATTTGCAACCGTGTTACACGTACTTGCCAGTGGCATCACAAACACCCTCACACGATAGCAAAGTGCCTGCATTTCAAATATGCGGCTTACTTTACAAAAGTTTTCCATTTCTGTTTCTCAGAAGGCATCCTTGTAAGGGGGCTGCCCTCGACTGGTTTTTGAACGGAGAGATTTGGTACTTTTCATTGAATGAGACTAGTGAGATGTCAGGCCTGCACCATCTCTTTTACAAAGTGCACTTCTTAATGTGTTGGACAGTGCATGTGTGTGCACATGTGTGGGTAAGCGAAAGAGTGTGTGTGTGTGTGTAAGAGAGAGTATGTGTATGGGTGTATGTTTGGGTGTTTATTTGTTTATAAGAGAGAGAATGTGTGTAATTGTGTGTGTGTGTAAGAGAGAGAGAGAGAGAGTGTGTGTGTGTGTGTGTGTGTGTGTGTGTGTGTGTGTGTGTGTGTGTGTGTGTGTGTGT
>JAOVYW010000036.1:2146168-2161865 GCA_025775045.1 Hiodon tergisus
AGGAGGGGGCTGTGTAACGGGGATGGCTAGGAGCGCTTCCCCCACCAATGGGCTAAAGCCATCCCTGTGGGGGCTGCTGGGAAGCCTGGCTCCCGAGACTTTAAGTGTGTAAATATGTGCCAGTTGTGTTTGCGGTTGATGGCGAAAATGTTGTACTGTTTGTCCTTGTAAAATGAGTTCGGTTGGGTAAGGTTCTGTTCCCTCACCTGCTTCAAAACTTGATTAAAGACTTAAAATAGAATTGAGTACATTGTAATTTTTTTGTAAGTAGATAATAATAAATATGTATGCATTTCTTGCAACTGCAGCTGAACCATTAGCATGTTTATTTTATTTTTTTATTTTTATGTAGTCACACATTAGTCTCCATTAACTTCTCTTCTACTATCACAGCACACGACATTTGGCGCTGTTGTGGAAAGGCATCTTTAGTGCAGTGGAGCTCACTGTGAACAACTTTGTTACAGACAGTGATGTCATTTCCTGTAGTTGATTAATTCCTTTAACTAGGGACTTCAGTCTTAACAAGCTAAACGTTTCTCCAATCTGAGGTTATGCCATGTGTGCGATGGTTTGATTCCTAGTCAGGGGTCATGTGTGCCAGGTTACATGATTGAAAATTCTTATGAAAGCATTTTAATCACAAACCACGAAAAAAATCATCAATACATCATTATACATCTTCTTTCCTAATATATAACCTATATTGATAAATAAACATGGGTAACTACGACAGCACAGTTTGTGTAGCATATTTTAATATCATCTTCTACACAGCAGGGGTAGAGCCTATTTTTAGAATGATGCTACTTTGTCCTGTATCCATGTTAAGCATTTGAAAGTCCTATTGAAGGGATTTGTCTTTTTTAATAGCAAAAATTTCAGCTTTAATTTCAGCAACGCAATCCTCCCCACTCTTTAGTCATATATTTATTTGTAAAAGATTATAAAAGATTATAAAAGTAAACACAAATGCATTACAAAATACCACAGAATATTGGATGATTAACTTTATATTGAAGCAATCCTTTTCTCTACCACTAAAAAATCTAAATGATGGGCTTTGTTGTTGCAGCCAGTGCCTGATACCATTTTCCAAGTTTGGAAACAGAGCAATAGGTCAATTCAAAGCCCCCTGGTGCCATTACGCTTCTGGACACATTCTGTCCCCTCAAATGACCAAAATAAAAAGAATTCTAAAGGTTCTATCCTAGCAGAGTCATTTACCTCATATTTGTTAAACAAAAGCAGCTGTCAGGTGCAGGAAGCTTAATAATCCTAGCAGGAGTGGGTAGTAAAGTCTGTTCAATTGGCTTCAAATCCGTCTAAACAAATCCCTCTCAAGGGAAACTTGACAGGTGCTGGATTTATATTATCGGCATCTTTATTTTACGTTTTTTGTAAAAGTCAGTGTACTTGTCTTGTTTAACTGACAAGGGGTGGAGGCCCTCTCTGTCTGCCTTCCTCGCTGCGTCCATCACAGCAGCAATGCTCCAGAAACAGCCATGCAAAGCGCTTATCTGAATACGTTTACATTAAAAAGACATTAGACACCTTTGGATACCGATTCTGTGTTTTTTACATTACACATGGGAAAATGGCTTTGCAGTCGCTCTGAATGACCTGCTGTCACCTCTTGTTTGTTCTCCCAGGATCCCTTTATGACAGTAACCTGTGAAGCTGGGGGTAGAAACATATTAGCTGTCATCTTCATTTTTTATTCAGTGCGCCCTGCAGGGAAGAATTCTCATGAGCCTCTATGAAAAAGAGATTGACTGAGCATGCCTGGCTCTCCTGCAGGCCTTAAAGAGGCCGTGAATCAGTTAATCTTTGACTAACAATCAAATTGCCAGAATGTAAGCAACCGTTACCCATCAACAGATCCCATTTCACTGATACATTTGGTAGGTAGCTTTGATATGGGGTGCCAAACGTGAAGGATCCATCTATAGTGTACGAATGACACTCACTCACTTTCATAAATACCATAACTGTTAGTCAAATTAACACTAACAATAGACTAGTTAACACATCCAAGAAGTCAACAGTGATAATTCAAACATAAATTATTTGTATTTGCGCCAGTTGCAAAAAAGGTGCAAATGATGTAAAACACATGTACATCAAAACAACAGTAACCTTTCCTACTTGTTTGTGAAACCAAAGCTATATCGTCTTTGTACAAAAATATATACATATAAGATAATATTAATTTAAAAAATATTTTTTTAAATTCAGACAAAAATAGGAACAAAATAATGGTCATGTTTTCTGACATACGCCACTGAGCAGAAAACTACCTATTAAATATAGTCCATGGTAAAAAATTATTGGCATTTTACTACAGTTCTGAGGTGAACTCAATCTATGTGAAAATACAATCTACGGGAAAAAAACTAGAAAATTACAGAATAGAACTGGAAAATATCTATCCGTGTCAAGAGAAAACATATTTTATCTGTTGCAGCATTCAGAATTGCCAAGCCATGCAGAGTAAGACTTAAACCAGTTTTTAAATGCATTTATTTTTAATAAAGCAAGAATCATTACACCAGATTCTCTTTTAGGAACTAGTCCTTTAATCAACACATAATTCATGAATTGAAAACCAAAAAAGTGACAATAAAGCATGATTTATGATGTAGAAGACCTTTTTAACGATGAAAAATACAGAAAAAGTACATTATACAGGGCTATTTCTACAGTAAATCTTATTTTAGGTAAAGGAAAGTGATGGTACAGTGTCAAAACAATAATGCTTCTAAATCTACAACAACAACAAAAAAACCTTCCCTGTCTCACAGTGAAAATGTATCACAAAGCAGAAAAAACTGGACCAAAATCAAAGTCTCAATCTGAATCTGGTGCATAAATAAACCAGGTAATCCGTGGGCATAGCCACTTGAAACACACTTGTAGCATGAATAATAATGAAAGTACAGAAGGCACTGAAATTTCACAGAACTACACGACTGACCGTCATATGAAACATTAGATTTTCAACTGACCATAATTTACTGAAATCACTTGACACTTGAAATACAGGAGACTACCTTTTCCCTGTAGACATTCGCTGTACTTTAGCAATGGCTTTAAAACCAATGTCAATAAATCATCTTCACAGAAAACAGCTATCTGTAGCACTGGGCCAGTAGCATAACTCAAAACCTGGATTTGTTCTAAATCGCGTGAGGGCTTAACGTCATTCATGCTGTGACCGGCTTTTGAACTAAAGAATCTTAAAGGGACTCTCCATCTAAAAAGATAATATAACTGGAACTGCTTAAAGAAATAGGCAGGCATGCTTTTGATTTGTTCTCAGGAACACAAATGTCATGGGAGTGATTAAGATAGAACAACTCTTCAATGTGCAATGCTACAGTTCCCTGTGTCCACATTTAGCAAATTTACACTGGAGACTAATTTACTAATGTGCACGGCTTACTGCACTTAATGATTACCGTGCGCGTTCCTTTCAGAGGAATAGACAGTTGTCACATTGGTCATGTGTCTCACACTATAGACAAACAATCAGGTCCCTTTAAAACACAATTAATACTGAGTTAGATATTCTCATAAAGACAAAAAAGGTAGAATTTTTGCTGTAACAAAAAAAATCAATTATGTTTCCAAAAATTCCGACTGCTTTGCGTCTGCAACTGTGGTCTGCAATACAGTCACTCTCCAGACAGACAAACGTTCAATTAGGCTCATTTAACACACAATAACGACTTCATTAATACTGATAATTATATTTAAGCGACTAAGATTGGTGTTCGTTCATAATTAGCATTGGTAAAAATGTCCAACGTTGTCACGTGCACAGCTAAAATGCTATGCCACTGCCTAAGTATCATTTCTTTGCCAGGCAAAAAAAATAAAAAATAAAAAAACCTTTGCACAAAGTATAGTAGGCCTATTATCTTCTTGGACTGTCATTGCATCACAAATCATCAGTGACGGGCACTGATATGTTAAAGGCCAATATTAACAACGTTCTCATACGTTTAATAAATACATTTGAGAGGAAAACATTGAAAAATTAAAACTCCTTAAATAGAAACTCCTTCATTCTTCACGTAAGTGGAGGAACATTTTAAAAATTAAGCCATCTTTTACTAATTTCAGCTGGCAAGCAAGCAGGACACAGCTTGTTGGCTGTCAAATCCAAACGTTTAAAACTGGGACATTTGTTCAGCAGTGTTCAACCGACATAGCACATTGCCTTCACTCAACCAGCCTCTGCAATAGATGTCGAAAGGTCTTCAGTTAAACACACACTTTACACAAATTAACCACCAAGAACTTCATCTGCCAATGCTATCACTTTCAGGTGAAGCAATATTGTTATTATCCAAAACAGTCCCCTCGCATCAATTCACAAAATCCTTTCTGACCGTTGCAGTGCCAATTGTGATAGCCTTTGCTTTTGCTAATGTCTGTGGATGGCAACAGTTGATGAGAGCTCCGAAGCCACTTTACTATTTTCCTATGTGTGACGTTACAGTGGACATGCTATTGCATGAGTGTCACAACAGTGATGACAAAAACTCACACTGATTGTTTCCCACACTTTACTTTGGTATCAACTGACTCATTCATTTGACCATCACGTAGCTCCTAGCTAATCGCATTGCTAAATAAACGCATTGCAAACCGATTCTGCATCTCCATACATGTTTGCACCCATGAAACAACAAAAGACTGAATTTCAAATCAGAATGATAGTTCACTATCCTAAGAACATATCTATATTAAAGATAACTAGATCGAATTGAATAACACTGCCCAGGACTATTAATAAAGACAAACTTGAATTTATCAATTTACCTCCTTTCTGTAATCCAAATGTTCACACTGAAGCAATCAACAATCAATTATACAACATACAATATGCATGGAAAACAACACTGGGTTTTTAAATCATATAACATTATTTGTTTCATTTGTGTAACACACTTCACAGCGTCCTTCTATAGAAAATGAAAGATAAGTGCGAATAATTATTTTACAACAATGACTTATTTTTTGGCATTGATCCACTTATCTCTTACGAAGGGAATCCAAAGGCACATTTTTTCAAAAGCTTGTTTTGCAGGACTGGCACAGTTTGGACATGCCGTGTCCTGTATTTTAGCAGCTTCACATTAAACAACGTGGCGGTGAGGAGAATAGAAGGTGATGTAGAGGTTTTGTTTTTTAAGTTAAGTTGGAACAAAATATTCTATCTGCTGTGGTCAGTGAGAAGTTGCTCAAGTATTCTAACACTGAAGCCAGACACAGAACACATGAACATTAAATTAGGGGTTTTAATTTAGTCCACAGGTGGGTTGTAGGGTGTGAAGTTTGCCTCGGCTGCCTGGTCTTGGTGAAGCCCTCTTTGCAAAGCATTCCAATTTAAAGTTGCCAATGTTAGTTGTCTATGTACACCATCAAACGGCCATTGTTGTTATGCTCTGTCCTTCCCTGTGGATGTGAGTGGCCACTGTCTGTGGCATACTAAACTGCAGATAAGTCAATGCGATTTGCTGAGTTGGTGCTCTTCTCCCACGTATTCATCTTGGTGGGTGAAACTCCTGCCTTGTGTCCGTTCATCTGTATGGTTAAAAGGGATTAAAAGGGGTTAAAAGTTTTATAACCAGGGACGATGTTCGCCAATACAGCAGTCTCAAGCTGAGTAAAACTCAGCCCAACTAATTTAAGCAATAACCACAAGCTAAATGTATGTTTGTTTGAACACTGTGACGTAAAAGGGAAAACATGTGGAGGGAAACCACCTTGCAGAGATGTTCTCCCTGCACGAGTTCCATCAATCTATGACAACAAGGTTTTATCAAAATAAAATAAAAAATAAGTATATAGCTCATTGATTAATCAATTAAACTCCAGAATCTCTTAACACTTATTAGCTCCACAGCACTTGGAACCTTGCAGACAAATAGCAGGTTCATTATAGACGGAATAATGTAATAATGTAGTTTTCATATCTGATTTTAAAAATCCTAAATCTATTTTTAATTTTGATTTTATGGGTTTCTGCATTTGGTTTGGGCACCAAAGAGTCTCCCCACATCCTAACATTTCTGGATCCAAAAAACAGATTTAACCCATCCTCCCATAGCATCCTGCACAACACCATAAATAGCATGGTGACACACTATTCAAAACTGGCAACAGCCATGCGTAAATAACCGTTTCCGTTCTCGAGCACTCACAATGTCCGAGTTGAAAGGCTTCACATTAATGTTGCGGATGGAGCTGCTGGTCAGAGACCACACTTTCGTTTTGTGCTTGAAGGCAGCTCTGACCTGAAGAAAAATAAAATTATCAATGTATAATACAGAAGTCAAACAAGTGTCAATGGGATTTTACAGAGCAAAACCCCCGAAAATATATCTTATGAAACCAGAGCAAGGATGACATTGTTCTGGATTCAAACAGGAACTAGTGCAGGGACGTAAAAAAGACGTCAGTGTCTGCAGATGTTGACAATTTCAAATTCCCAGCTGAATCTAATAAAGCTTGCAGCCACGGTAAACATTTAAAAACATATTTTAGTTCATTTCATCCATTATTGCTTGTAAAATGTACAAATTAATTTAATTATATTAAATAAATGAATATTGTCCAATCATGTAACTGTTTTTGTAAACCATGAAGACCCTCAAAAACAGGATCACAAAGGACAATATAAAGTACATGGGTGGTACATTACCTCAGAGTTAAGGAGACAATGGAATAGGAAAATGAAGAATCCCTTTAAAAAGAATCACATTCAAGGTTAGCGCCATTGAAATGAAGGTTTCCAAGTGATTTCCTTTCTTAAGTTAAAATAGATCTTATTCCTGATTTTACACACAAGCACAAGTAAAGTTGAAAGATGCACAAATAATTGGTAGTATATACATTGACATATGAAATCACACGCAGGTAAGTACCTCCAGTTTAAAATTTAATTAATATTAATATTTTCTCGTATTTCTGTTTTGCATCACACATGACACTAATCTGGAATTTTAACAAACTGTGTATGAGAGTGATTCTTACAGTGCGTGGTTGGGGATGATACCGTATTGTATAATAGTATGTGCGATTATAGGATTGCATAGAGACAATGCACTTTGTCCATTCCCATTCCCATAGGAATGATACAATCTGTTAAAATGTATACGGACCATCCTTCCATTCATAGGCACAGTGAAGTATATGGCAACCAAACGAATGGCCCTTAATCAGACTTGATCCATTGATTCCTTTAACAAGCTTTATGAAGGGAGACATTGTATACCTCCTAAGAATAACAAAGGTTTTAAAAGATCGGAGTGATCAAATTGTACAATTTAGCCAAAAGCCCTTTTTGAAAGAAACACATTAGGATTTGTGCTAGATCCTAAATAATACTCGAGTCAGACCTTTATCAAGTACAGCACAACCATCATAACCCCTCATTTACTTTGATGTACAGAAGCATGTTTGGATTTTTGTTGTTTGGTTTAATATCCATGCATTGCACTGACTGTACAAACTAGCAATTAGCTCCTGTCTCCCAGTCAGCGCAAGACTGTTAAGAGGATGGGGATCCCCAGCTTTGCTTTCCCCCACTCAGAAGCACGAAGCTGGCTCGCTCACCTGTAACGAATTGAACACAGCAAACATGTACTGGAAGAGTAGGGAGTGGTCATTGATGGCCAGGACCCCAAAGATCCAGGAAATGCCGAGAATAGGCAGGAGAACAGCCACTGCCTTGGTGGTCAGCCTAGGTGGGAGGAGGCACAAAATAATGCATGGTGGTCAAGGGCATACAGGTACCAACATCCAACAAACAAACACAAACAAGGGGTCACATACACACAACAGGAGTGGTCAGCCAAAAGCCCTACTGAACGGCTGCCCAAAACACAGGGAACTGAAGTGACAGGATATGTCACCAGCGGTCTCTGGTGAATGCTAAGACATGTTTCCAACAACAGCAGACATCTGTGCCTTTGAGTGTCTTTAAGGGGCTACAAGTGTACCTGATGGATTTGGTTGAAGGGCCAGCACTCACAAAGAGCTCTACTGCTGTACTCTTCTGGCTTCAGTAAAGACTCAGCTATATGAACTTTACCAAATGGGACAATGATTAAGCAATGGAAAAAATTACATTGGGCTAAATGGCCTGTTCTCTGCATTATACTTTTTTTAAAATCCAGCTGTAGCATCAGGGAAGAAAACTAATGTTTTTGTCTACTCTGTGAGGCCTGTGTTGTTTCTAAAAGAGAAAAAGAAACATCGACCATCTTTTATATTCTCCCCAATATGGACACAAAGATCTCTATAGTTCTGTAAAAAAAAAAAAAAAAAAAGATCTTACTTCTGAGAGTCTGACTAATTGGACTACATCACACCATACCGAAATCAGCAACTGTGTTAACCCTAGTGAACAGGGTCCAAGCAGCCTGCACCACTGGACAAAACACGGCAACAGGTACTGCACCCATGACTGATTGACTTTCAGAATATCCCATACCAATTAAAACCCACCGGTTTGATACCCCCGTCCTGCCAGTGACTACATAGATTACATATTTGTGCTTTTGTACATTTTGCTCGTTAACTTTGCCACTGCTAAACGGTTTAAACATGACACCCCAACAGTTGCGCTAGCTGACAGTCACCGCAATAAAATAACTCACTCGCTAATTCATATGATAAGGGAGGTTATAAGAATGGTTATAAGACCACTGCAGTCTAATCTAAATGCTAAATAATGAATTTAAAAGGCAAAACATTTTTTTTTGCTCCTTACAAAGTGTCCCCTTTTTTCCTCTCCATCATCATTTTATGTCGGTCTATATGCCTTTCTTAGCCACAGGATGCCAAATGATTCTTGATTATCATAATTATACTAAATTACTGCTTTTCATGTAGTGTGGCAAAGGATACGGAACACTGCAGATCTGATGCAGATTTAGTGCGTCGGTACTCTCATCCATCCAGTTCAGTTAAAATAACAAAATAATACATTTATTTAATATTATATTTAATCCCATTATTTAATATGGAAAAATGTATTTACAGCGTGATATATTGCTGAATTTTTTACACATTTTTTTAATCTGAAGCATCTGAAAAATGTCATGTTTGTCATTTCAGAGTTTTGGCGAACTGGAAAGTTAATTAGTGCAAAAAATAAGAGTGTGTGCCATTTAGCAGTGAAAAAATAAATAAATAATATTTAGAAAAACGAAGGCAAATCCAAAAGAAGCAGCGCCAACAATCACATTTTAATTGAATGCTTCGTTTGAAGGCTGTTGTAAAAATAAATAAATAAATAAAAGCGTTAGTATCAAAAGGCACAAAAAGCCAATCATTTTAAATGTGTGGGCCGGGCTCTCACTTTGTAGATGTGACTGAATTTCGTTTCCATGGCAACGTATATTTGTTTACTTTGAATCAAAGGACATATCAAGACTCAGTATGCAGTAAATATTACAGAGAAAAAGTTAACAGTGCAGTGTTTAGAGGGACCCACAATATAAACAGGATAAAAAGAGAGAAGTATAATGCACTACATTATCCACCCTGCCCTGGGGAATGCCCTTATCAGCGCCCTGGAAGGAGGCGAACTCTGCGAAAAAGTTGCTCTGCGCAACTGATAAAGAATGCTTCATTTGAAGTTGCATAAGTGCATCACATCTCGGTTTTCATCAACAGGAACTTTTCGGTGCCAGAATTTAAGCCGGATACACTCAACAGAGGGCACAGAATAGCTGATGAGGGGTGAAAAACAAAAACAAAAGTGTTGGAAGAGGCCTGATAAAATGATCTGCTTAGAGCGGAGTGAGAGCAGCATAAAGGGGTCTTGTGCAAAGTGTAAAATATGCAATGGCAGTGACTGCCATCCTAAAAAAATAAATCCCTCAAATGCTAAGAGACTTAGGAGGTATTCAATGTTAGTCTTCAGCAGAGAAAGCTTATAGAAATTATCTTTAAAGAGTGAAATTATCCATGAATGATGAGATGGGAAATGGAGCCCCGTAAACACAACAAATGCCAGTTAAGAAATTATAATTTAATATCATGTATATGTAACCTAGCAGATTCAACCCCCCTGGCCCCTGGGCTTTTACCACAACTCATACTAGCCAGGGAGTGAACTTGGGTCGTCAAAGCCTCCTTAGTGACAAGAGAAACCATTAGCTCAGTGAGCTAAAGACCAAAGTCCCTAACTTGAAGAACTATTCGTACTCTTCAACTCCAGGGAGCAATGTCATTGTCCATAAACTTGTTCACCACGAGCTCCGATACATACAGACGGGTTACAAATTAAAGGAAAAGCATACAGTGAGGGGAGGCTCTGTAATGTCTGGAGGCTCTGTAATGCTGTGGGAGGAAATTAGGAAAAATTTATATCCTGATGGGAGTAGTCTCTTCCTGGATGACAAAGCCCCCATCCAAAGGGCACAAGGGGTCACTGGATGGTTTCATGAGTGTGAAAACGATATATGATATATTCAGTCACCAGATCGCAACCCAATGTTAATTTATTTATGTAATTTATTATTATAATTTTTATTTTATTTTTTATTTTATTAATATCTGTTTACAGCTAAAAGAAATGAGAAGGACACGGATCACATCCAATCTCATTTATTAGGGAGTCTTTTAAATAAGATAATCCTGATAAATTACCTAAACCGACAAAATATTCAGGGACGGGGCAGGGGGTTAATTAGAGGGACTCACTTGACTGCGTTAGCATCTCCGTGCACCTTGTAGTTTTCGGCACTGATCCTGGAGATAATCCTGGTAACGGCGATCAGAATCCCAATGTTCACCTGGTAGAGAGACGCCGGAGAACATATCCCATTTACAAACTACCCTGATATATGCATACAGAGGTCTGGTAGCGGCTGACGTAAGATATTAAAAAACATTTAAAATGCCACTGACTGAAATGTACTGGAGCCAAGCTACACTCAGGGTTATTTGGTTAACTTTAACTGGTTCAAACGAGCAAGTGAATTTTACAGATAATAATTTATGGAACATTAGCCTTTATATAGCAGTCAGATAGCTAGTTCTACTCAATTATTCAAATGAAACCACAATATAAATGAGAGATGAAAGTAAAAAATCTGTGTAGGAGCGTATGCAATGCAAAACAAGGACGTATTGTAATTCACATAAAACATGTCACCATTAAAGTTAAGGATGATAAAAGCCAGATGAGAACAGTGTATAAGTTCTAAAGACAGACATAGCAATATAGGCTTGGGGTCATAGTGCTTGTCCCTGATAAGGAATCAAGGAGGGTGAATGTTCAACAGAGTGCAGGGGGATTAGTATTTAGATTCCCCGCCTTATAAAGCTGTCTGCTTAATAAATTAACAGAACAGAATTTTTAATTTTTTTGTATACACTTTTATCTAGTGCTTAGTAGCACAGTTATTGATCATCCACGTATGAAATGGTTCTGATTTCTGTTTCCTGGTACATTGAAGAGATTTCCAGTGTGTAATGAATGACACATGAGGAGAAAAAGGCCCTTTGTCTAAGGGACTGGGACTTGTTTGATGTGCAGCCCCAGACAGGACTTCCAGTGGGACAAATAATTCAACTAGCCGCAATAGGCCTGAACAGGAGTGGAAAGAAAAGAAGACAGCAATAACGCTCAGGAATGTGGAAGATCAGAGAGAAGGGTAATGACGGAGGAAAGAACTGGATTCCACTGAGAGGCGCTGGTTAAAGGGATGGTGAGACAGGGATGCAGAATGACAAAAGCAGGCTTGGCTCACTTACCACTATGACGAAAAGAGCAGGTGCCACAAAGGCCCAGATGGCCCCATTCTCCAAAGACAGCCAGCAGCTGTGTGAGGGAGGGATGGGTAGAGGTGAGCCGCAAGTTTACACACAGGCAACAGCTGCCTCTCACGACAACACGCCGAACATGCATATGGTTTGCCTGGCACACATTTAATCATTTATCCACTTGTTTATTGCCAAAGGGTTACTTCACACTCCCAAGGGTCTGTGATACTTTATATTCTGCAGCTCAGTCTGTGGCATCTTTGGAGCTGTCTGATGCCCATTAACACAACTCGCATCTGTGCTGTACCAGCATTGCACATCCTAATCTCCAGGTCCAGAATTGGCACTAAATTATTGCTGCAGGTACTGGTGCAACAAAGAAATCCAAGTACCACTGCTGAGGACAGTGCTTCATGCTACTATCTCTGCTGAAGAGTAAGACAATATAATTTAGTGGACATGCCACTGGGAAGTATTCTTTGTGTGATTGACAGAATGACATGTTAAAAATTCCCTTCTGCCTGTAGCAGGCACAGTGGCCAGAAATTTCTTATTCATTTCTGTAGGATAAAGTTTTTTTTGAAAGCCTGTCTCTCTTTGTCCATATTCCACCACTTTCTGTGAGTTGTAATTAGTGCTGAAGGTGGATGATAATTTACCATCCGTTGCTGAGGAGCGCCATCATGCACAGGGAGTTTCACATTACCCACCTGATTCCAGAAAACCACATGCTCGATCCTAATTTTCATAATCATCTCATCTGCCTGCCTCCTAACCCCCAATCCCTCCACTGAGGCTAGGCTCTGCACCGGGCAGAGCCAGGTAGACTACAAATCAGTAAAACATTTCACAATGCTTTTTTATTTTTCTTAACATAGCACAGAAAATAAAGCAGGCAGTTTTCAGTTTGCATTTGTAAATCGCCACTCTATATCTGCAGTCCTGAGATTAGGAGGCAACAGCTCTGTTAATCACACTGCTTCTCTCAGCTCCGTTAAACAATGAGTTCTTCAGAACGCCCTTGGGGACATTACCACAAAGGACGGAGAAGTTCTGAACCTTAATTAAGACCTTCCCAATAATGACAAGGCCTGTCCTCGGGGTAGTTCACATTTTGTAGCTTAGCCTCAATAAATTTATCTCGAGGATGAGAAAAGAAAAAAAAACAGCAAGTACCAGGAAAACTGGTCAAGCGGAGAGAGGTGGCTGAAATTGTTTGCCTCTGCCATTGGGTTATTACAGGTATGATCAAAGACCAAAACTCGCAGAACAACTATTCAGGAGATTAAACCAAAAAGCTACTGCCGCACACAATAAAAAGCATGAAGCCGTTCCTCAATGTTCTTTTTTGATATGGCTTAGGTCAAGTCTCTCCTTGATACTTACTTCCCCACTTCTCCATAACTGTCCAACGCTGAGGTCACAGACACCACACAAATTACAAGAGGAGATCCTAGATGGGGAGATAACATTGAGGAAATGTTAGATTTACTGTCCTTCAAAAGCTTCTACACATGACAAAATTCACCTGGAAGCAGACAGCTTTGGAGACCCCAGGCATACTAACACATATCGAGCAAAACTATAGAAATCTCCATTGCAACAAAAACTGTTGATTGTTTTAATGTTTGACACCACAAAAAGAAGACATAGTTGTTATTTTTGAATGGAAAACGATAATCATAGAAAAAAACGCAGGCCCACCTTTTTCATTCTCCCTGCCCTAACAGAATGTGGGATTGTTTCAGCATCTAAGAGTACCAATATGGGATATGGCAGTCCACACAGATTCTACCCAGAGACAGGTGGAACTTACAAGCAGATCAGATTTTATTTTATTTTTTGTCAGATACTGCAGAAAATAGTATCTGTAATAAATCTATGCACTGTAAACGTAAAAATCTTTTAGACATTTATTATTTCTAAAAAGCCATTTCTCCCTGCTTTGACTTCTGTTTTGACAGGACTGTGTTGAGTAAATACACTATAAACACACTATAAACGACCACAATACATTTATAAGAAATCTTAAATGCAAAACTCAAGTGTCAATGTGGAGGAGCCGAGTATTTTTATTTTGTGATTATTATGAGGGCAGTTCAAATAAAATAAACCAATGACAACAGTTGCTTCATTGCATTTAGAAGTGAGGGGCAGGACTCACCCCAGCCAATCCCGTAGTAATAGAAGTGCTTGCTGCCCTCCGAGCCGAACACCTTGATGACCATGCTGTACAGGTGCAGCCCCTCCACCAGCATCCAGGCAAAGGCACTCAGGAAGAAGAAGTGCAGCAGGATGGCTATGACTTTACAAGGGAGCTGCAGGATTAGAGGGCGTCGTTCGCCATCGGCAGTCGATAATTACACACATTATCCACCTGCATGTTTAATCGTCATGGAGATGCAAATGGAGTGCCGCTAGCTGAGTCTTGCTGAAAAATGCTACATTTCGCTGTATCTCAGAGACTCAAGTGATTAGGGCACAACAATACTCATTGACTTGGCAAGAATCTGCTTCTATGAGCCTGATATTCTAACTGCAATGAGCTCACTGGCAGACCAGTCTGTGACACAGAATTCAGAAGACACTTATAACTCATCATAGTCTGAAGAAAAACTGATGTCTGAAGGCCTAATATTTTCTTTAAACCTGCAATATTCAATTGTTTATAGCCCACTGATCGACCCAAGATTCTGTACGTCCCAGATGCCCAAAATTCGAGCTTGTTGCTTCCCTGAGTAAATAAGCACAAAAAATTGCATAAAGTACGTTGTATCTGAGAGTACACCTTTAATGAACACAGAGGGAATGAGATATAACACACATAACCTCTGACAGGACACCCTGACCAGCTGGGGTTACAAGAGAGGCAGAGTTGAACTTGTTGTTTGTGTGTTATAAGTGTTAAGTGGACACTGTGTGCAGCGCATGCATTTCCAAAGCTGCAGAAGGTGGAGGAGAGGAGAAAATAGTAAAATGTGCCTTTTGAAGCTTCAACCTCCTTACAGCTAGGGTGGGTGATAAGACAGTACTGTGCTTTGGATCTGATGAGCCTGAGATCACCATGGCAATGACAAACCACACGTAGCGTAGGTTTCATTTCACATTTTGTGTCCATTAGAAGGCTAGGTATACACAATAGAAGGAAATTAAATATTAAAAATTAAATTATTTTTCTTTTGTCATTTACAAAAATTGATTTAGAAAATATTTAACAGGTCTACCAGGTGGATAAAAACTCACTCTATGATAACTCAACTAGAAAATATAAATTGTCATTAACAGGCCATACAAATATAAAATGTTGTATAAATTTAGTTGTATAAATTTATAAAATGTTGGAAAGAGGAGAGGATACAGTACCACTATGTGCCACTTTAATATACCACCAGGCGTGAACCACCTATCAGGGTACAGGGTACTCTAGTAAGCTCCCTGACTGCCCCAAGACGTGGCACACAGGTGGCAACTGCTTACCGTTCCGGGGTCAAAGCGAAAGCTGACGAGAAGCAGGATCTGGGCCACTAGGATGGAGAAAGACAGGTTGGCGTGGATGTGGTACCGCTGGTTCCGAATGGTGCTTACAGATCTGCGGGAGGTGACAGCAGAGAGCGGTAGCTGTTGTCAGCCAGGCAAATAAAATTCTGAATTTTTCATGGATCATCACATTGAATATTGATGCCAGCATTCAAAGGCAGGATGCCACACTTCTCTGTAAGGACACTCCAAAGGTACACGGGACAAAACCACAATGCAACAAACGGTCTAAAAAAAGTTCTGGTTGCTTATGCTATTTTCAAGCAACAAAAAAAAACTGATCTACAGCATCAATATTAAATAAATATGTTTCCCATAAAATCCAAAATGCAATGTTTCTAGTCATGAATAAAAATGAATAAAAAAA
>JAOVYW010000036.1:2161965-2203820 GCA_025775045.1 Hiodon tergisus
TCAATATTAAATAAATATGTTTCCCATAAAATCCAAAATGCAATGTTTCTAGTCATGAATAAAAATGAATAAAAAAATGGACTATTTCAAAAAGGAATTCAAATGTAGTTAAAATACTAAAAAGCCAGTGGTGGATATTATCTCTTACAGAGATTACAGAAAACAGCCAAAAAAAAGAATAATTTCAGAAAATATTATCCTTTTCTACCTTCAGACTGATTCTTGTTTTAGCAAGGAACTCTCATCCATACAATCATAAACTGCATGGATTACTGCAATTAGTATTATAATGTGATACTTACGACAGTATGGCAAAAGTCACTAGGGTGATGGCCAGACAGAAAATGGATATGGCGCAGCCAATGTAGCTGATGGAAGACAGCGCCACCTGGTGGGCCTTGGTCAGCTGAACAGGATACGAGAATAGAATTCAAGATACCAAACAGTTGTATCTCAGCAACTATTTATTCTGTCTCTTCTACATCATAATAGATGTAACAACGCTTACCTGAGTTTAAAAAGGGCAATCAGATCAAAGACTTATGAAGCGCTTTTTGAAATGATATTTACTTACGATTTAACTCAAGACAAAATATTGGTTCTAGCGTAAAACAACACGGTAACAAAGAGTCCGTCAGTGGTTGGAAGCTCTCAGTGAAGTTTGCATTATATGAAATATTGCATTAATATTGTCCACCCATCCATCAATTTTCTGAAACGGCTTATCTGCGGGGGTGCCATAGCTTAAACCATCATGCATAAGGTGCAAGGCAGGGAACACCCAAGACAGGATGCCAGTCCATCTGCATTAATATAGTGCTATTTTAATATTAATTTATGCTAGTAAATAGTGTCATTGCGCAAAAGCCAGAAAGCAATATTACTAATAACCATGAATGTTCTCTCTGCCCAATCCCTTTTTTTCCACATGAATGCCCTGCCATTAGCTGCCTAACTGCAAATGCAGTTTTTATAACATAAGAAAGATATACCAAGCATCTTGCTCTAATGCAACAATTTACTTCACATGGACCCACTGAAAATCGCTGAACAGCTTGATTTTCACACAATAAAAGGGCAAAGGCAAGAACAGAAATTCAATAGGCCTTTAATTATATCTACGCTGTTTAAAAAGCTTTGATATTTACTTAAATACAAGCATTCCTTTGACACTGCCATTGAACAAATCTTTCTGACAGACAGCTTCTGAATGAAGCTGAATGAAGCTACAGTAACATCTTTAGATGTAATGCAGTAGACACTCTCTGTATCACATCACAAGTGACACACACACACATATGGGTGTGTGTATATATATAGCAATATATATATATATATATATATTACAAGCAGCATTTATGGATAGAAAAATTGATTATTGTGTCATATGTAATTTCTCATGGTCTGCATTCAAATCTATACAAAAAGGTTTTCTTTGTTCTGTTTTGCTGTATAAATTGACTGAAACCTTTCTTTCTGCAATGAGTGGTCATAGATTGTTTTTTTTTAAATTAGTCTGAACTCAAGAAAATGTGTTTGCAATAACTACACAAAATTCGCAAAAAAGTCTCAATCAAACACAATTTTCTCAACTATCCTGTGAAACACTATTCTGTTATAGTAGTACCCGACAGCTATACAAGGAGAGTTATTTGTTGGTCATGGAGTAATTTCAGCTCACCATAATTATTATCAGAAGGCTACAACATTTTGAATCCTAAAAAGACATACACCCCTTTACCCATGTACAAATAGCACCATCTACAGGAAATGTTGTTCATACACTTAGCAAAAAAAAAAAGAGCCTATTTCTAACAACAGCGAACGTGCCTTTAATATGCCACTTTTTCCAGGGCTTCAGATACAACCTTTTGTATGACAGTGGGCCTGACCTAATACATGCCTCATTGCACAGGTACCATGTCAACAAAGCTGTTTCTGGGATTAAAGAGGACTCTCATGACATAGCTTACGTTTGTCCTTTCAAACAAAAGTGTACAAATGAGAGCGGGGGGGGGATGGGAGAGGAGTATGCATCTCCCAGCAGTTATTTTTTATCCTCTCTGTCTTGAGCGGGCTCCAGGAAGAAGTGACGTTGGTAGTGTGTTCCGATTTCTTCTGAGGGGAGCACATCCAACCGGCTTGAAGAAACCCCTGTTCACAGCCAGGAGCTACTCTACACTTTCATATAATATAGATTACCAAATGAAGCCACAGTGTCCCGGCCTGCCAGTTCACTGTACACGCCTCACTTTGTGTGCCATTACGGTGAGCAGTGCGCTCACCAAGGGGCCCAGAGCTATTAACGCAGATGGCAAAACTCAGAAAAGAGCAGCGGCAGGGCCCCTAACATCCAATGGGTGACAGTACAGAATGCAGTGGAACAGACGCTTATCCAATTAATAAGGAGCTTTGCTGTGACACGTGTGCTGCCTTGAGGGTTCTCAAAAGCTGTGCTGTTGTTAAACACCAGACAAAACTAAAATAAGCCCCTTTTAGTGTTTCTTCACATAAGTGACGGGTTGAAATGTGCCAAGAACACAAAGAACGTGGTGACATAGACAGGCCTTTGAAGTAAAGCCATGAACTTCAGGTCACTAACGCATTCTCTTCTTTTTTGTTTAGTTTTTTTTATTTATTAAAGTGTCAGTCTTAGATTTTCCAGATATCAAGATAAAAATCATCAACACACCTCCTCTACAGTAACAGGAATATTATTTTAACTGGGTTTCCACGCCTTAAAATTCAATGTATGTCTATTTTTAAAGTATTTTTATAAGTTTAGGCAGATTCTTAAACTTAAGAAATGCTCTCTACTATTCTCAAAAAGAATCATCAACAAATAGCAGAATACAATACAGATAACATAAATTTACAGCAATCAGAGTGTTAGCAACAGATACACAAATGACTTTTAAATCTGAATCACTGGACACACGGTAAACACTTTCGAACCAAATACATTTGTTTGCACCTATTGACTTATGTCTTTGTTTTTGAAAAGTGAGCTATTTAGAGACTTTGGTTAGACACTGTGCAAAATTAGATACGCGCACTTGTAATTAAGATGACCTAGAAATCGGAGCTTTCCAGAAATGGAAAGACATGGATGCTCCCATGCATCAGAAAAGCTGCCCGCTAATTAGAGTCTTGTTGGAGAAAAGTATAGCATCAAAGCGGAAGGCAAGGGTTGCATTACAGAGCCGTTGCAGAAGGCCCTCTCAGGCCCTGTTCCTGGAGGAGATAGCTTTTGGAGGATATGGACCCTCGAGCAGAATTACATGACCCCTTAACCACCCTCAAAGATGCACAGCCTTTGTGGATTAAAGATAAAAGATAAAAGATAAAAGGGGGAGGGGGATTTTCTATCGGTGTAAGACCTACAGCGTTTGAAAGCTTCATTAACTGTGCACTCTGTGGGGAATAAAATGTCACTGAGAGCTTGTCTTCGTTTTATGTGAATCCGGTGTAGATGAATAGTCACGCACGCTGCCAGACTAAATTATATCTTAGTCCTGATAGAAATAAGATATTAAAAGGAATTTCATGGAGAAAATCAGTTAAAACCTTTTTGTTTGTGTTTCCACGGGATTGTGATACAATGACATTTCCAAGTGGCCTGTCCTTGAGTTCTCAATACAAGAGTAGACGATGCAAGTAGGACTCTTTAATGCTGTACAAACAGGGCTGCTTGGCTCTTACAGCAGGGCCTGTGATATAGACATCCAAAAACAAACATCAGAGAAACATTTATTAACTTTAATAGCAACCTACTGAAAAGCCACTCTCAAAATAAATGGCCAAAATATAGATATTAATATAGATACTAATATTTCAAGAGACCTACAACCCAGTATAAATGTGTTATGTTCACTTGCATCACAAAATACCCCAGGCAAATAAAATAAACTTAATTACTCAGCATGTTTCAGGTCTTTTTTTTTAAACATTACTATCAGTACATTTCCATAATTCTTTGTGTATCAAGAGCTTTCCAGTAATCCAGATTCACTGTATTGTTATAGCACTGTTTGTCTCTCACAGTTAATATGACATCTTAATGCTTTCCATTCAGGCTGGATTGTAGGGTATGGAACTTAAAGTACTTCCTCCCAAGGCAAGCTCTTCCTCCAGGTTTAGGCTTTTACTGTGGATTACCGTCCAATGCAAGCGCTGTATTCCAGTCTGAGCTCACATTGGGAAACTGTTAGTCCGCCATCTTTGTGAGTATAAGTGAGCAACAGCACGCTTGTATTTAATTTATGCGTAATTGACTAAGCAGCTGCATAGGAAACCATCTCCACGACCTGCTCTCCCAGGACATTTAACTTTTACCCTTAAGCACGGGGTAAAAGTGCTCGAGTATCCAGCTGTGTAAATGCAGAACACGTACAATCGTAATCTTTTTAAGCCGCTACCTGAGGGGATCGTCTGCTTAACAAATGAATGACCTGTGACATGGGACTGCCCCTCCTCCAGGGAACGAATAACCCCACAGAGGCCCATGGGGCTGCCAGTTCACCCTTCACTGCTGCTTTCCCTCTTACCATCCCTCAAGCCTGTGGGAAAGTGAACCGGACGAGACTCTACGCACATCACACGGGACAGGCCCTCCTCAAGGGTACAAATAACCCTTGCCATTTCACCCTTCACTGGTGTTTCACATTCTAAACTAGAATAGTAGTTAACCCATTTTGCACACCGTTTTCCTAACAAAAAAAAGGAAATGTGTGAGTACTCTGAATGTGAGTATGACTAAGAGGAACTCGGATCTCGCTGTACAAAAAAAGGTCTCTGCCTTCGAAACAGACCACCAGAACCCCAGGAAACACACTTCATTATGGTTCACCGCAGCCATTAAATATTAAACCACTGCTAAATCCAAGGCATTTACTGCAAGTTCACAGACCTGAGGGCCTTTGGACACACACGCACAAGAAATGTACAGTTCTCAAGCAACAGTGCCATCTAGCTATCGTCCTCATAGCATTGGAACAAAAAAACTACATGGATTTTGCAACCTCGCCAAACCCAAGTCCCAACAACTTCCAGTAAAAAGTGATCAAATACTGTCTCTTGTGTATTTACACTACCGTTCAAAGGTTTGGGGATGCTGGCCTTCTAGGCAGAGGGCAGAGTTGCAAAGAAAATGTCTTTCTCAGACAAAAGAAAAGATTAAGAAGGGCAAAAGAACACAGACACTGGACAAGGGATCTTGAAGAAGAAAGGCTATCACTCCATTTTGCAACGCAATGCCATATCCTGTGGACGCCGCTTGATTGGAGCCAATTTCCTCCTACAACAGGACAATGACCCAAAGCACAATTCCAAACTATGCAAGAACTATTTAGGAAAGAAGCAGTCAAATCGTATTCTGTCTATAAAGGAGTGGCCAGCACAGTCACCGGATCTCAACCCTATTGAGTTGTTGTGGGAGCAGCTTGATCGTATGGTACGTATGAAGTGGCCATCAAGCCAATCCAACTTGTGGGAGGTGCTTCAGGAAGCATGTGGTGAAATCTCTTCAGATTACTTCAACAAACTGACAACTAGAACACCAAAGGTCTGCAAGGCTGTAATTACTGCAAATGGAGGATTCTTTGACAAAAGCAAAGTGTGGTCGAGAGACACTTAACAGAAAGTCTCTGGCTGCAACATTTTAGGATGTCAGGGCCAACGTTTCAAATGCTGTGCCAATTGATTGGTCCTGATGTTGCCCCCATCGGCAGTAGCCACCAGCCACTGGTTCCGACCCGGAAGCGGATTGACATTGCCCTGTCTTAGCTGGTAACCTGCACAAAGTACATATTTGTCACACTTCAGTGTTGCAGATCATCAAACTAATTTTAATATTAGACAAAGATAAGCTGGGGAAATACAAAATGCAGTTTTTAAAGGATGATTTAATTTATTAAGGGAAAAAAGCTATACAAACCTACCTGGCCCTATGTGAAAAAGTAATTATCCCCCCTTGTTAAATCATGAATGAACTGGGATTAACCACATTTTTTAGAAAGCTGAGTTCAATTTCACTAGCCACACCCAGGCCTGATTACCGCCAGAACCGTTGAATCAAGAAATCACTTAAATAGAACCTTTCTGACAAAGTGAAGTAGGCTAAAAGATCTCAAAAAGCAACACATCATCCTTCAATCTAAAGAAATTCAAGAACAGCTGAGAAACAAAGTTATTGACATGTATCAGTCTGGAAAGGGTTACAAAGCAATTTCTAAGGTTTTGGGACTCCAGCAAAAGAAGGTGAGAGCCATTATCCACAAATGGAGAAAACTTGGAACAGTGGTGAACCTTCCCAGGAGTGGCCGGCCTACCAAAATTATTCTACGAGAGCATCGACGACTTATCCAGGAGGTCATAAAAGAACTCAGAACAAAATCTAGAACTGCAGGCCTCACTTGCCTCAGTTAAGGCAGTGTTCATGATTCAACAATAAGAAAGAGACTGGACAAAAATGGGATCCATGGGAGAGTTCCAAGGCAAAAGCCACTGCTGGCCGTAAAGAAAACAAAGGCTCGTCTCACATTTGCCAAAAAACATCTTGATGATCCCCAAGACTTTTGGGCAAATATTCTGTGGACTTACGAAACTTTTTGGAAGGTGTGCGTCCCTTAACATCTGGCATAGAACTCACACAGCATTTCATAAAAAAGAACATCATACCAACAGTCAAACATGGTGGTGGTAGTGTGATGGTCTGGGGTCCACGTTGCAGCTTCAGGACCTGGACGAATTGCTGTAATTGATGGAACCATGAATTCTGCTCTCTACCAGAAAATCCTGAAGGAGAATGTCCGGCCATCAGTTCATGACCTCAAACTCAAAACGCACTTGGGTTATGCAGCAGGACAATGATCCGAAACACACCAGCAAGTCCACCTCTGAATGGCTCAAAAAAATGAAAAATAAAGGTTTTGGAGTGGGCTAGTCAAAGTCCAGACTTAAATCCAATTGAGATGCCGTGTGAGGACACGTGATGTAAATTCTGTCATGTGACACCATGTACCTGTTAATGCTTTTTTTGCTTAAGTGTTTCCAAACTAGTTTTTCCCGACATTTTAAGTGTCGACATAGAGTTAAACGGGAAAAATATTATGTCGACACTTATTGACTACTTGATTCCGTTTCCATCAGTATATGATAAGTATATGAGCAAGCCCATTCATCTAATTTGGGTATCTGGTAGAACCTGATGGAAACTTCTTGTTTCCACGCCCAGACTTAAAAGGGGGAGTACCTAAAGGGCATAAATATCCAGCCTGCAATAGGTTCTGTGGAGACTGCTGTAACGGAGACTACTGAAACAACGAGATTGCTGTAACATCAACCTTTTCTCTACAAAACGCGTCCCCTCTGACTTTTGTGCTACAATCCAACAACTTGGTGCCGTGACTTGGATTCTGGATAGTTCAGAACTGTCGACCCATTTCTGCGAACATCCCCACAGCTCTCTGAGATGGGACATTCCTCAACGCTGACTGCGCGCACCCTTTCTGAGAGATGAAACTTGGAGGTCCAGGGGCTCTCTGTGGTTGGTGAGTCAGAACCAAAACCATTTGCGATGTAAAGACCCGTGAGATCAAAAGCACCAGTCAGGTTTTCTTGTCAAGGTTTTGCGGTGTGTGTGATACATTTCTATTAAAAAGCCATATTCATTTGGGATAAGCTACTAACTTTACAGTGTAAAACCTCCCGATTAAGGGGAATCCTTGTTGAGTAACAAGTTAAAACGCATTCAGAGGTACAAATAAGCTTATTGTATAAAATGTCGACTAAAGAAAAAGAAAAGACCACTATTGAAAAGGTGGCAAAGGTGCACCAAATGTAACAATGGATCAAATGCTACGGACCCTGATTGACAATGTAGTGAAAGCGCAAATTAAACATTACACCTGATAATATGGGTTTATGGAAAATATACAGAAAGCATGGGATGAAATACAAAGAATGCCAGAAGGACAGAATCGTATGTGCTGGTCGCTTACAGTATTGTCTGAGCTTCGAAAGAAAACAGTTAAGTTTGAAAGAGATAAGTCAGACCAAACTCAAAAAAAGACCAAAAAAACAAAAAAAAAACAACACTCGCTCATTAGCTGAGCAAAAGCGAAAAAGGAAGGAAGAAGTGGAGATACTGAAGCAACAGCTCAAAGACAAAGAGGCAAACCAGCTGGGTTACAAGGTCAGGCTCTGAGAACACGGTCCAACTTTTATCCCAGTGTTGAGCTGAAACAAATAGCAACAGCGGTAAGGAATTGGATAAGAGGACTGCCTGGCTACGCCACAGACAATCAATCAGACTCCGATAACTCAGATTCAGAAACAATTCCTCAACTGAGGCCAATCAAGAACAAAGTTAGCAGGAAAAAAATTATGGTGAGGCGAATATATGGTACATTCACAAACCGCCTGCCCCAAAGCAATTGGACGAATGATCTAAAGGCCTACAACATCCACAGGCAGCATGATCTAAGGCATGGGAACACATACATCGCTTACAACGTCTCTACACACCACATCCACTGGATGGGGTACAGTTCCTAGGCTACGTCCTCTCTAGCCGAGAGCATCAGACACTCTTATCCAAGGTAGAGACAGGCATGGGAGAGGACAAACAGGACCTAGATGGTAGCTGGGTGGCTCTGAAAAGATACCTCAGGGACCTGACTAATGCCACTACTAACTGGGCAGAAATTAATAAATGTTTACAGAAGCCTGGTGAGTCCCTTTTGGACTTTTGGAAGACAGATTCAGAGCAGTGGTTCTTCGTCACAGTGGGATGATAGAAACAGAAGATGATCTGAACACCACATGCAATGGGGCTATACTACACCAGTTCCTTCAGTCTGCTGACAAAGAACTACATAACGCTTATGTCTCAGTTCACATATCCTGGCAGGATAAGTCTGACGCAGACCGTAGACAACCTTGCTCGTCTGGACATGGACATGTGCCAAGGCAGCAAATCGGCACCAGTTATCTGTGTGGTACACACTGGAGGCCGAGCTGCAAGGGAGGAATCAGGGAAAAAACCAGGCTCATGTCACTACTGTGGGAACCGGGGTCACTGGGAGCAAGACTGCCAAAAGAAGAAATGGCAAGAAAAACAAGGCTTATCTCCCAGGGTCGGCCCCCCTCAGACTTTTCTGATTCCTCAAACTTAGCTCAACATTTTGCTAATCTGACAAAGGAACAACAGCATCACCTTCTGGGTACTGTGGAGGGAAACTAAATGACCCTCTTCTATGCCCCCTCATTGCCGGTGTAGATCTAAGATCAGACGGTATTTGTGTGCATGCTACAGTTAACAACTATCCTGTCGATTTTCTTGATGATACAGGAGCGGAAGTCTCTGTGCTACCAGAAAGACTGAGCACACATATCAATGCCAAATACACAGGCACATTCATGAGTGCAACGTGAGGGGGAACAAACATGCGCCTCACACAACATTTACATCTGCAGATTGGACCTATGCAGCTACACACCTTGATGTGGGTTGGTTTCTTTGATCAGCCTATTTTGGGCCTAGACATTCTTCTGAAACTCAGCACATCCCAACACATTGGAAATTGCAAACTTACCTAGAAAAAATGCATCAGGAATGTTTCCTGTGGCCCAACGCATTACCTACTACGCTGTGTAGATTAGAGCAACACACAACAAAGCAAGGGGGCTCAGCCCTCATGATGTGATTACAGGGATACCCATGTCATTACCAGGAACACTGGACCTTCGAAAGGCAGACATACATATCATGTCTGACAGCCTCCCGGATTACTGTTCTCAACTTTCACAAGCTGTCTCAGTGGCTCATGAACAAGCTAATAGAATATAAAATGTATTTATAATGCAGGAAAGCTAATCTAAATTGGCATGTATTTCCATTCTCATTCCATCGTGGCAATACCTGATTCACATCTCCATAAGGCAGAGCTAGCATCTATGAATTGAACAGAAGGCAGACTCCTACCTCTAAGGGCACAACCTGCATGAGAATGGCGAAGTTGGTAAGGTGGTTGCAAAGGCAAACAGAGTAGGTCAGGTTCCCCTCGGCCCGGACGCAGCCTTGGTTGGACCACACCCCTTCCTTGGTGCTGACGGAGAGAAGCAGGAAAAACAGTGAGTGTGCTATGAGTGTGTAAATTTCTCTTACTTTTAATGTGAAATAAGTTACTCCTGTGGTCAACCATGAATTACAGTTGTTTGACCATACACTGTTTATGACATACCGTAATTACTACAAGATGAGCAAGATATCCTGCCAGTAAGATTTTTATATATAAAACATTAAGAAAGACCAAAGACTAAAAAAAATATATAGATAGATTAAAATCAATAGACGCCCTATATAAAACAAGAATGCAATCGTATTTATAATTTTTGTTTTTAGTCAATAAGCAGCTGTGAAAATTCAGGAACTTTCCAAAATTTCTCCAAAAATAGAATAGTAATGACATTGTTACATAAAAATAATTCTTTAGATAATCTCCACATCTCAACAACAACTACAGCAAAATTACATGAAATACACACCTGTAGTCTAAAAAGGCACAATACAAGAAGACTTTGTTGCTCTGGTTGGAGGCCTGGTTGCCTTGATCCTTAGTCTGGAGATAAAAACATAGGACTTGATCTCCTTTTCTTTTTAACAGTTGTAAACACCTCCATCAAACATTCTAAGAAATTACTTTGTTTATTATCAGTAGTTGATAATTAATTACTACTAAATGATTATTTAGAGCCCTCTGTGCCTGGTAATATGAGATGTTAAAAAACACGGGTGAGCTGAGTGTGTAACATTAACCACATGAGCCAAAAGAAAGCAACAGCCCAGCTATAAAAGAGCTAAAATAATACAGACATTTAGTTATATTAAGACTGTTCGGACATAATTTTATATAATAATTAAATAAACAAAATACATGGGCATAAATAGTCCATGGCTGATTAAGGCAGACAACCAGCATATTTCGGAATGTTAATAGGTATGCTATTCTCAGTCAGATTTGGTGGGACTGAATACTCAACAATGGGCTGAGGTTCTTTCAAGCTTTCTCCCCTTTTTCATTATCTCCCATAATGCACCTAACCAGAGCTTGTTAGAACAATGGCTTCTACTTCCTTGCACATATCTTTATCCAGAGAAAGTCATTTGGCAGTGCTTGGTATTAATATAGGACTGGCAAATCCACTTTAGGGTGATTTTAATTCATTTATTCAAATTTTTATTTTTAAATTGGATGAATTTTATGTATACTTCAAAGTAAGTTTTTACTGTAATTCATTGTTGTGGAAATCCCTATGTAGATTTAGTTTCAGCATATCCTGCAGTATTACAACATAAATAAAAACCGTTGCCCCAGAGCATCTCTAGACTTTCCCAAATATTTAACTTTCCAAAATAAAAAGCCCCACAACTCTGCAGGCACAGAGTCTGCAGGCAGAGAATCCACCCTTCTGCTCCTCTGAAACCTCAACTTCTCTCCTTCTGTTGCCATTAAACTTTCTCGCAAGAATTACAGCAGCCCAACGTTGCTTATTCAGAATGATCCAGAACTACTACCAGGTACATCCTGCAGATTGGTGGCTGGGCGGAACTCTGCTCCCGGAGGGAAGAAATCCGATTGATTACGGGGAAATCTGGAACGCCGGCAGCCCCATGTGTCTCCTCAGTTTGACTAATACCGCTCCAAACAAGCAGGGTATGATAAGATTTTGGTGAACCCACAAATAGAAATAAGGATTCAATGCAATTGAATCTGCAATTCAGCCTTCCTCCCCGCAGTAACAAGAGCAATTCCCTCTTGTTTTTTCTCTTCTTTAATAAAAGTAATGGCTTTTTTAATTTGGAAGAATAAAAGGCTGCATTCCTTTATAAAAACAATTTAACCAATATTGCTCAACTGCAGCTGTGAGGCCAGTAAACATCTAAAGTGGCTATGGGTTTAACAAGATTGCTACAGAAAAAGAGCATACCCTCGGCTTTCAGAAGGTGATTATGACATTGTGTGCCATTGTAGCAAGACTCCCTACTGTCTTCAAGCCTTTTACTCGACCATAACTCACTTTTTCCATGTAATTCCCTCATTCTGATCTGGAGTCCCCCGGGACACTGAGCTAATGGCTAAAGGAATGCAAACTTGGTAATGAGGGCCTGGCCCTGGTTTTGGGTTATACCTCTCCACTCCGTCATCCAACTTCTGAACAAAAACAGGACTTTCAGAGACTGCCTCACAAAGCAGTGTGCAGGTTTTTTTTTAAAACATTTTTTTCATTCACTCCCATAGTTTTAATTGAGAAATTGGATTAAGAGTGAATGAGATCCTTCCGGCTGCAAAGTTTAGGGCGCAGAGCAGGAACGCCCTCCTTGTGTACGCTATCCTCTGGGTCTCTAGCCCCCACTGCTGCAGCTCTACAACCATTATCTCTGAGTGAGATGGGCATCCCCTCTTGCTTGCCGCAATGATCACCCCTCGCCTGTACTCTTCGCTCAGCTAGCCCGTGGTCGCTAGCCACACCTGCACGCCACGCACCCAACGGCGGCCCCTGAAAAGGTGTAACAGTCCTCCCTGGATGGCCTTGCGGGGGGTTGATAACTTGGGGCTCCCCAAGGCGGGTAAATGGGAACAGATGGGCAGGAGGAAGAGTGGGCAGAAGAACAAAGAGTGCAGCAATCAAGCGCCTCTGCTCAGGAATAATGCTGTTTTCCACTGTGGCCTCTGCGTTTGACGCAGGTTCGCAAGGGGGAAACTTATTCCCCACTTCAGCGTGAACAAAATTCTAAAACACTACTAAATGCAACACTTCTAATCACGAGTTCCGGTTATTTGGTGAGTGGACCTCACATCTGAGCGGAGTAGTACTAGGACAAAGTATCATTGCATTTTACATTTACATTTTTGGCATTTACAGACGCTCTTAACCAGAGTGACGTACAAAAGTAATAAGTACCAATCATAGTAATCAAACTTCTGATGAATAATTTCTGACAGCTCTATATACTGTTAAGTATGTATCTCACAGAGTGATTATGGCTCAGAAAGGAACCTTTCTTTAAGGGTCCTAATGAAAACCGAACGGACCCTGCACATTACGGGCCTCAAGTGCCCCGCCTCCACCTCTTGCCAACATAGTCGAAACTCCTCCAGAAGTTTATTAACAACAGAGATCCTACAGGGACAAAAAAAAACAAAAAAACCCCAAAAAACTAGGAAATAGTTTTATACCCTCAGTTAACAGAGAAAGTGAGAAGTAATCGAATCTCAGAGCTCATCAAAAGTAATATCAGCCCAGAAATAACCCTCTCTGCAGTGTCTCCCTTTATTCTACACTCTGCATAGCTGTCAGCCTCACTGCCACAGTCCTTTTTGTTGCGTCCCCAGATGTGATGGGATACTGGGACAGCCGTGTTTTTAAGGTAAGAATAACAGCAACGTCAAGCACAAGGGATTTCCAGACCTCTCAAATCAAGATAACTGTCAGCCGAAAGGACATCTTACCTACTTGACTATTATCTTGGTGCCTGTTGCATAACGTCAAGTCAGGGAGATGTGAAGCCTGGTATTTCAGGGAATCTTAGGCATGTAATTAGCAAGAGTCTATTCCCCATCTTCTGTCATCGTGCAGGAATGACCCCTGCTGACAGCCCTGCCAACACCAGGGTGACTTCACGGATATGTCCGTTCAAATGGGCTGGAGGATCGTACAGTACTGCGTTTTTATTTTGCCATTTCATATCACAAAGCAAATGTTAAGCATGACAGAAAAGGTACACGGTGTAAAGTTCTGAGACTTGAGGAACCCACCAAGCCTCCTCTGCCATACTCCACACTATACGCATTGAGGCTCGCTCCGTTTTACCACAATGTACAGGAAATGACTGTAGTCAGGGCTGGCTTTTTGGGAGCCCAATGCGAGATAATACTTGGATACCCTATGAGTAGCTGTTAAAATAAAAAGTAAAAAAACCAGCGAAGAGGGCCCCTGGCAACTGCGGCTTTAAACAGACGCAGAAGTGCAAAGACCTCCTGCGCTGGCCTCAGGCAGCCTTAAATGCTGCCAGACTTCCACCGCCGGAAGGAACTGTGCAACAGAGGGAGAACTGTGTGCCTTCTCCATGTCTGAACACATTGAGCCAACACAGGCCTTGACCTTCGGACATCGGACTCCCAGAGAAAAGAAACCGCCTCGAGCCGATTGGGCTGCCAGCACAAGTGCCCGCCCCCTGATTCTGCAGGCTGCCTGCGGTCGCCTGGTCATCAGGCTGAGGTGGGCGTTTTTTTAGAGCCTGTGATCTAAATAAAGCGTGCGGCCGGTCTAAATTTGAAAAGCCGTAGGAATTTTTTTTTCAGAATGTCATGACATGGATCAATAAAAAAATGAATAAGAAGCTGAGCTTCATCCCTTGCTTGTCTCCACATGTTATGCGCTGAGTTCTCTAATTAAAGACATCAAACTACAGGGTGTAATTTGAAAATGAGTGCTCATTTTCGTCCAGCGACAAGCTCCTCCCTCTGCTGAAATTCTGCTTTAGACTGCATCTGTTCAATTCTTAAAAACGTCAGCAAGAAAGCAATTTTGTTCCTGGTACCTACAATTAAAGCATTTCACCGTTTAGAACATACAACTGGACCAGAAAACAGTCTTATTTATTGCATTAATAAAGTTCCCTCTGGTACTTTTTTTTAGCAACTAGTGATACAAGTAAAGGAGTTGAGATAGATCCAAGTTTTTGGACTAGCTTAGTTATTTGCAGGAATTTGACACAACCTCAGTAAAGCAGTTATAACTTTCTCGCACATGGCAAGCGTTAACAATTAGCGTCTCCCCAAAGCTATAGCTAAGGTTACGAGAGTGGTGACAGGATTTTCAGGGCGTGTAGTCTTTGCCTTGGACTTCTGAGTCTTCTGAGATTTGTCGATATGTCAAAATTGTCGATAGCCACAATTTCCATTTCTATCCCAAAAATGAATGATATCATAGATATTTTTCCAACTGATACATGTGAAGAAAAGTCAGCTTTCCCATTTAAATATAATTATACTTTTCTAATACTTAAATAAGACATTGTATAACTTGTGGAGATATATCAACAAACCCGGGATTGTATAGATTACATCTACCAAGTTCAGCACGTCCAGCTTCAGAATTGTAGAAGTGATAGTGATGATCAGCAGTAGTGTCATACTAAGAAAGCTTCGGAGTGATTTCAAGACGTGCTAATGGCGATAATGATACACTTTTGACTATGTTAAACATATTTTTCTGCAGTTCAATTTCACTGCAGCAGCAGGTATTTCAGAGCTCAGCATCTGGGACATGAGCACAGAGGTCTTGTGAAACAAGGGTGAGAAATAATAGTCCGCTGTGCCTCCACATGGCCGCTGGGGGCCCGTTTAGGCCGAAGTCAGGTTCCGTAAGCACAGGACAGAGCATGGGCCGTGGGGGGGAGGAATTTTCACCAAACGTGAGGTGATAGTATGACCTGCGAAGGGCCCACTCTGTGGTGTAGACAGAACTGACAGGCCTTGGGTGAGGTCACACTATTTGGGGTGCTGGAGGCTCCCCAGCTGTGGCCGGAGCCAGCACTTGTAGGCGGACAGAGAAAACAACCACACTAGTGGAGATCGATGTGTGGGAGGTATGAGAAATAAAGCAAAATTATACACTATGGAATTGCTCTTGTGTTGTTTCCACTTAAGCAACAGGAGACTTGTAATTCCTTCTCTTCTGAAACAGGAAAGGCACTCCAGTGGGAAGTCTTAGAGTAGAAATATTGACGGCAGGACGCATATGTAAAAAAAAAAAAAAAATACTATTTTTGGTAAATCTTTAACATATTTTTTTTTTATAATTGTGCAAAGAACTTAATGCAGACAGAAACTGCATTTTCATATTTCCGAAAAAAATTACAAACAATTCAGTCTCCAGGGAACAAAAGTATAAAACAGCTCACGCTGTAGGGGCAGAAAACCGGGCATTGAAACCCTGGGTCCTGTCAAACCCCAAGTCTTTGCATTAAGTTCTTTACAGTTGGATCAGAAAACTGCCTTTCAGCACAGTGTGAAGGCAATCCGGTACACAAGCATGTGTCTGCTCAGTCTCAAAGATATTTTTACCTTCTATCCATTCTTGGTCTCAAAATATTATTAGCACATTTTCTCATGTTCTTCCCTCATTTCTTTTTCATAAAATAAACCCCTGAATATATTCTACACTATTTTTAATAAGTGGGTAAAGATATCAAAGATAACACAGAACTATAATTGAAGTCTGTAAAAATGTCACACTTGCCCTTTTTGTAAATTACACAGTTAATAAATGGGAGAGCAAGGGGCTGCGGGCTTGAGAGAGATTGTAGTGGCGGAGCGATATTCAGACGCCTAATTTCTCTGCCGATGTGTTACCAGGGCTGGCAAGGAGGAGTGGCGTGAGGGGAGGGGAGGGCCCCTGGCCTGGGGAGCACGGCACAAGCCAAGCTCCCATCTGTTATTGATCAGCTGGCTCGACAGAGTGAGAGAGCTCTTCCCACAGAGTTTGGGCGTGTTCTGGGAGTTGGCAATAAAGACTAGTTATTATTGTGGTAAAATTACTGATGCTGTTTCGTTAGAATTCTAAAATTAACCGATAAAGTTTTAGTTCTAAAATGAACCTGTTTGTACATTCCTGCTCTATTTCACCGTTATTCTCCCTTATATTGTTACAATTCTGGGTGCCCTTAAAGACAGACATGGGACAACCAGGATTATGGAGGAATAGTTTAGGGGCAACTTTTGAAAACCTCAACGTGGTCAATATGATCACTTATCACTTATAATCACTTTTATAGTTTCCGGAAAGAGACCTACCAGTTATAGTAGAGACCAGAGCTTCTAAGTGTGCCCAATTCCCTTGTTCCCTTCCCCTAAAATCTGCACCGTAACAAAGCTTTATTGGGCTATAAAGAAATTCCTAGCTTGTCAAAGTCTTATTTTAATCCGTTCTATTTTGACACAAAGCAACACAGGCCTTCCTTGTGAAATCATTATTTCCATTCCCTCACCTTACTCTGTTGCGGCAACAAGGAGGCACAGCCTTTTATTTATATATGAATTAATGTTTAACTGTGCACACCCGGCCCCTTCCACCACAACCCCACCGCCCCCTATTACATGGAATGATAAATCACACCCAGAGCCAGGGTCCAATAAGCACTGTGTTAGAAAGCCATGAGAAAAGCTTGCAGGCCTCTGAAAAACCAGATAACCGCTGGCTGTGGATTGGATACCTTCACATTAACCCACAGGCTTGGAGTGCATGCACTAGGAACCCCATGGTTGGCAAAAAAAAAATGAACCTGTATCCGTCACATCTTCAGGGATGTTATGTCTTGTATTCATACCATAACTAAAGAAAGCGAACGTCCAAAACAATATGTGATTAATTTTCCTGTTGTCCATCACTGTTTTCCTTCTTCTCAGACTCAAGTTTCATTTAGGCTATCCCTGCACTGACTGAGTACTAACAATACAGAACATTTTACATAGCAGCTGATTAAGCTGGTCATTTTAACATCAACAGACCTTTTCGATTTATTTACATTGCCGGTATATGTTTGTTTTATAGGTTTCAATGTGTCCTAATGGACAAAGTAGCTAGCTAGATTTTAGGTAAAGGGAAATCAACTAGGCACCTAACTAATTTGTATAAATGATAGTCAATACTCTCTTTTATTGAAAATTGTGACGTTTGTGAATTCCCGTTAGTGGCTTACTGGCCCTCTCAACAAAATCAGAATAGAAATGAACTCTGCACACACACATGCGATATGTAGGAAGCCTTATGATAGATGCTAGAAACACAAACTCTGACTTAATCCATTATCTCTTATTCCGTGTAATGTTGGCTAGCGTCTGTGTTGCATATGAGATAATGTTATCATTTAACATAACGTTAGTAGACACATCACACTATTTAAATTCATTTGAAAATATATGTAATGCGATCAAACAAAGCAGATTACAGTACAAACATTCAAGTTTTGCACAAAAATGTCAAAGGTTCAGTTGTAGCTAGAACGTTACCAGGTTATGGATGGCCCTAATGGCGTAGAAAGTCCAAGGTTTCTGCCTCTCTGAGCTCATCGAGGCTCGAGATGCCAGAGCTGATAGAATTAAAGCAGCCTTGCGGTGTTTGACCACACCTGTGAATTGTAAGTCAACACTTGAGTCCCATCAGGGCAGGAACTGAACTTTCAGCAGCTACAAAAATATCGCTAACACTAAATAAATGTAACTTAAGCAAATACATAGTTAAGGCTCATGGCCAGACCACAAACCCCATTCCCGGATCCCATCTGCACTTAAAAGGGAGGGGGATGTGTCTTCAGCAACACACAAAAGTGGCTACAGATCTCAAACGCCACTGCCTTGGGACATGAGAGAAGATGCATTGAGCCCAACAGTAGGTCATCTCCCTGCTCTATTAATAGCGGAGTGGCTTCGGTAACCATGGCATGGTGAAAATGGCCAGAAAATATGGCAGGGAAGACAGAAGTGTCCTCCAAGCACAATACCTGCCTTCAGCTTTAATGAAGTGCATGTATTTGTCCTTTCAAGCTAACAAACTCTGAGGCGTCAAGGAGGTCAGAGCAAATCACTTCCAGCACAATGGGAGGGGGGCGGGGGAAAGGTGGGGCGTGGCTGGAACACCATCAGGAGCGACGGAGGTGAGGCATACAATGACTGGAAAGGTCTACTGCTCTCTCTGACAGCTTCTCAGCCTCACTTAATTTAGAGGGCATTCTGCCAGTCCAGAATGTGGCGTCTGAAAATGGTCAAGTTCGGCCAAATTACTTCTAAACCATTCTTCACAATCACAAATTTATTTTCATCATTTAAGAAAAGGTGGTGAATGCATTTTGAATGCCTTTGGGTGCATGTTCTTGCAATTTGAAATGAATGTGAAATTGAGTAAGTATAGAATGAAATGAATACGCAGAATATACTAAACTAAATGAGTCCAACACACTCATTTAAAAAAGAAAGAAACTACATTCTTGCCAATAGTGTTTCATTGATGCTGCCAAAAACTTTTCCGCAAACCCTCACATCAACGTAAGGTTAAGAAAACTGTGAATAAATTTTAAATCAAGCGTACAGCCTGTTTCTGGAGCAACACATATGGCTGACTTGTGAAAACCACAATGGGTCGAGTTGCATCATTAAGATTTTTTTGTGATGAAAATAACTTTGCCGCATTGGAAAAACCATTGATTGCCGGACAATCATTGACGTTGTTAAACTTTTCTTTATCAACGTCATCGTTACTTGGTTATTGGGAGTAAGTGCAAATCCCAGGCAAAAAGGCAACGCGACTCTGGTGCTCCTTAGCAAGGGAGATAAATTCTCTGGCTCGTTCTCAGAGAGAGCCCAGAGGTGTTTGGTGAAAGTAATCGTTTGACAGGATTCAGGCCAGATAATTGCAGAGTAAACATTCCTCTCGTGAGGTAAAAAAAAAAAAGCCAAACAAAGCCCATCGCCATGGTTTCACAGAGCCGGTATGGTTTTCATTTTCACAGCAAAGAGCGTCTTCAGGGGGGAGAAAAAAAGACTTTTGATGGCAATTTATTTTAATAGCAAGGGAATATTTCTGCCTGGAAGCTCGCATGGCAAGAAAAGTGCATTCTCTAAGAGTGAAATTGGCCGAATCTGCCATTGAGTACTGGCTGTCTGTCTTACGTCGGGTAAAGATGGACACTGCTTAACTTAAACGTTCACATAAACCGGATTTAAACCATCCAAAACAGTCAAACCAACACAGATTCACACACCTCGCCACAGCGACAATCAGTGTAAAAAGTTGTTGATTAAATAAGCTCTTTGGAAAGGATTTAAAGCTCACAGAGCAATGTCAACAATAACTCTTTTTCTTTAAATAAATTGTCATGCGGTTTTGTCAAGCAACTGGATCCAAAAAAAAATTTCCATCTTTTGTCCTGGCAAGTGCTCTGTGTTGCCACACAAAGTAAAAGCTTTGATGAGCTATGAGAAAGCAAAACACATATTTCAGGGCAGTCAAGTTGCACTATAGCCAAGCTCCAAAAGAAGATCTCTCTCCAACCTTGGTGGTCAGGGCCCAATATGTCATACAGCCGTCACAGCACCTTTATCTACTACCAAGCATGCCGGGAGAGGCTTTACCAGTAGGTGCGTGAGGACGATTTTGATGAGGGGGGCTCCTGAGAGGTTGACAGACAAGGCTGGGGAGGGCTCCACATTCAGGGAGATGAGGAAGCTGGTGATCTGAATCTTGTGGTCTTTAAAGTGGGCCGCTTCATTGATCCTACGGGGTTAAAAAAGGCAAGCCGATCAGCGGTCAGCAATCACATGACGGTCAAACAATAACGTCACAAGAAAGCCATTGTGGTTGCTTAAGCGTGACTTAGTGACATGGTCAGCAACATCAATAATTGTGCCTACATTAAAAATGTATTCCAAGACTAAAGATCTAGGTAAATGGCATTAGTAGTTTTTAAAATGACCCAAGCCTTATAGCCTTTAACACTTTAAAATGCAACCATTTTAAAAGCAACCAACCCAATGACATGTCAAGAACAGCCATGAAGAGAACCACCTGAGGGGTTAACACTTCTATATAACTCTAGTTCTCAGGGTGTATTTCCAACTAATCAAACCTTAGTTTGATTATTTCTGTAATCATAAGCAGAGGATGGGCTCCCCCATTAAGCAAGGTTCCTCTCAAGGTTTCTTCCTGCCAGCCTAGGGAGTTTTTCCTTGCCACTGTTGCCACTGGCATACTTTTGGGGGGTCAGGCCTAGGACATATTGTATTTCTCTCTATGCAAAGCGTCTTTGTGACATGGAAACATGTGAAAAGTGCTTTATAAAAATTGATTGAGTGATTGATAAACTAAGGTGGAATGAAAACCATTTCAGCTGTAGCACATGGTATCGATAGTAGTATTAATGATAATAAAAGATGATGGTTGGCATTGTTCACTCAACTGATAATTCAAAGGCCTTTACAATTAGATTTCGTTCACCACTAACTCTTGTGGTATGGACAGTTTTTTTTTAAATGTAGATATTAACCAGCAAATGTCGCCAGATACAGGGTTTATCATGTCCATCAAACACAAGATAATGGCAGGGTGTATCAGGGAGTAAGTAGAAATTAATTGGAGAGATGAGAGAGAGTTGGTGATAAAGACTTGCCCCAGGCAAGTTCTGTACCAGAGGAAACCGGGATGCCAGCAGAGCAGCGACTCTGAAACCCACACACAGGAAGTCCTTGTAGCGGAAACCGTGCGCAGGCCAGGGCAGGGATGTCACTAATTGAAATAATAACACATAGGCTATCTACTGCACGGCCTTGATATTCCCTTTGAAATGATAGCGATCAAAGACAGAGAGCAAAATTACATTCCAGAAAAGCTTCATACAGTCCAGCTTTGTGGCACCTAGGTGGCTAGATGAGTCAACATCTGATGAGATGCTGTAAGGAGTGGATAGCAGGACATAATTACTTTGTTGCCGTGTTGATTTTCATGGGTTCATTTAAGTCTGGGGTCAGGTTACCACTTTCTTATCAGGTAAGATTGGACTTACTTGGTTTGCAGCGGGTTGATCTCTTTGTAGTAGTTATGCATGGTGTGGTAGAACAGGCCAACGATGGTGGTTTGAGCTAAGCGGGAGATAAGCAAACAGGCCATGAACACTGAGTCCCATGGCTGACATTCTTTGCAGGGCTGACGAAACACTGAGCAGGAGGGGGAATTCATTAGCACAGCCTTGCTGGCAGGGCCTGGCAGAGAGGCACTAATGGGAGCATTGTGTGTCTGCGCCCAGGTGCGAGAGACAGGGGGGCCGCTCTGGACCTTCTGCAACTCAGCTAACAGCAGATCGGCACAGAGAGCAGCAGCGCATGGAGAAGACAGGAATACGCTAGACAGAATACTCCTCAGATCGGAGGACATTGAGCTCACATGTGCAGTCGGGAAACACACTTCCTCCAGTTAATCTCTCTTGAGGCCTCCCTTGAGATAAACTCGTGGTCAACCATGCTAGTATTCCAACTTCTCCCTCAAAAGGGTCTAAAACCTTTGGCATGTTTTGTAAGGCCTTAGAATTACCTTGCCCCCCCAAAAAACAAAAACAACCGTACTGCTTTCTGTGCACTTAATTGCGTTATAAAACTTAACTCTGTGCCTTTAATGAAGCCATGTGCCCTTGCTTACATATTTAATATGGGGTGCGTTTCAGCCAGCAGCAAGATTTACATTGCATTTTTGATAGTCTTTTTATAGATTATTAAAATTGTTCATTCAAATGTTAGCATAATAAAAGCCCTCTTTGGAGGCCAGGTGGAGTCAAGGGAATCTTACCCGAACACACAGTTGCAAATAACAGTTTTTTTTTTTTTTTTATCACTGTAATTACTACCTTTCTGCATTTAAAACAAACTTTAACAAGGAGAGTGTCAGTAAAAACTAGGTAAAAGAGCCTTATTAAAGCGCATTCCCACATGATGGAACTGAAATGTTTTACTTAGTGAAATGATTTCGGAGGTTCCTCTGATCTACGAAATAAGCCTTGTGGACTAACTCCATGCCAGTGAACATAGATCTGCGACTGCTATAGAGCATGCTGGGGGATGGCACAGCACTGAGCGCTACTCTTGACTGAGGTGCTAATGAACAGGGCCCTTCTGCAGAGTGCTTGGAGCCGATGCCTTTCCTCTGTGTAGAATGTCTCCCACTGATTAGCACGGCCTGGTTATTTCCCGCCGTGCAGTCCACTCCCAGCAGAACGGGGCATATATATTATTGATTTACAATTAACCTAAACCTAAGCTCTAAACACTACATGACAATTACATAAACAGATCAATCACTACACCTTCTCCTATAACAATTAGCATAATATTAATTGAAAGAGAAAAATGATGCACTGCCTCAGATATCCAAACTTTTGCCCCGACCTGTTTCTGAGGTGAATGGTACTTCTGGATGACTGCAAGATGGAAGGCAGGGAATATAGTCAACACTCACACTGTTGGTTGAATGCCTCCCCTGGCACTGAGATGTAGTTCTTGCCCTGCGTTGGAAAGCGATAGTGATCCAGGTTGACGTTCTGTGGGATTTTCATCAGGGAGTAATCTGGGGTACAGAATGGAGAAGATGGTGGAGGGGGGAAATTCTACTTGCAAATAAACAAGAATAAAGACAAAATAAACACATACCCATGTTTCTTAACGTCCGTTAATCAGCTATCTTTCATTTGAACAGGAGAAACACTTTTGAAGTTTGTTTTCCCCTTGAGTGAATCATCCATGTCATTTACTTTTGAAGGGAACTCCACTGAGAAAACCTAATTTGGTTGTGCTGGTTACCTTTAAAACTGTTGATATGCTTTCTTTAATGTCTGAAATCTCAGATCGGAAAAGCACATCATCAAACCGTCTAGATCCCCTGGAGATAAGCTTTCTACATCAGCTTTTGGCACAGGGAAACTAGACAGCTGGCTTCCCTTCGTTTTCCGTGTGAAGCCTCTAACATGAGCAGCTCAACTCCCTACCAGTACAGTGGAAAAGACTCTAAGCGAGATCAAGTGGTGGCACTGAACTAGGATAAGTACGCTTAATTGTTTACTCCACGTTATGTGTTTCTTCTCCGCGCAAGCAGAGCACTGTCAATCTCAATACATGGAAAACCGTTAAACTCAGATTGTCTCCCGGTGAAACACACCATTTTGCTACATTCTCCTATATTCAAATTGAGAAATTAAAGAAGGTGAATTAACAGTTCCAGTTCCAGTTCCAGTTTTTTAAATGCTATAATCTCTGTATGATGCCTCATATTGTCACTTGGGCAATAACTTCCAATGAGATTTGGACAATAACTTCCTACATCACTTGGACGATGAAAATTAAAACAAATGAAAAGTATCTGAGAGAAAATGAGCTGCGGAACACTGACCTGCCACTGTTGACTTCCCACCAATCGAAATTACATTTTCGGGGCTGTACTCCAGGTTGGACACCATGTGGTCCATCACCTTGTCAACGGTCTCAATCAAGCCACTGATCATGGGGGTTGACTGAGGCCGGAAAAAAGTAAAAGAAAGAAAGAGCACCAGGGAGCTTATCCCTCAGACATAATTTACGGTTGCCGTTTCTTCTTGAATGCAATACACTCAAAAACTTCTGAAAACTTATAAGCAAAGCTTTTCATTCAGTGAATGGCACTCTCTCAAGGGCCTCTCACAGTCTAAATAGCATTCCTACATTCATGCATTTAAATATTTTGAGCATCCCAAACAGGGTTCAAACTTTATTTCATTATTTCACCTCTGCAACTTCTGGCCATCCTGGTGAAGACAGGATTTCTTCCACGCTTTTAAAAAAGGCCTGTGAACATAAGAGGATGGGCAGCATCAGTGTGAAAAGAGTCCAAGGCATATGGAGGGCAGCTCCGCTCATATCTGCGTTACCTGGGTGAGGTTGCTGGCCGTGTCCAGGGGGAGGCTCTTATTGGGCAAGCTGGTGGACACGGCTTCAAGGAAGCCCAACATGGGGACTGGATACTGAAAGTTCTGAATCTCCTCCGTCAGATTGGTGATGATGGGGTGATAGGCATCCGTGGGCACCTAGAGGAGCAATACACACCAATGGGTGGGGAGAAAACAATTTTTAGACAAATTTAGACATTTGATTTCCAATTCCGTAAAACAATGTAAACCTATACAGCCATTAAAAAAAGACGAGGCATTGCCAATGTGAAAAATGTAGTTTCAAAGTAGAAGCTCTGAATCACAGTAACCCAAAACCATTCCGTGCCGTTGCCATTTTCAAAGTCAGCTCCTTGGCATAATAAACAACACAGACCCTTTGTACAATCAATGCCTCTATTTTCCATTTCGTCAGACTGCGCAGTGCAGGAACACAATAATTAGACAAATATGAATTGTTTTTATTTACATCTTTTTTTTACCAGGGGGCTCGGGCCTCAAGTCTGCCAGGGCTGCTGGCTTCAAACCAGTTAATCACTCACAAACTTTACAGTTGATCCTTTAGACATGAGCCTTGAACACACATAACATTTTCCCTGGAATGGATTTTAAGGATTTGCATAGGTGTGGCACAGCAGTGACAACTCAATTCACTTGCAAGCTTAAGAGTTTTGGTTTTGATTCTTAAATCATTTTTTAAATTTATTTTTTGTGCGCTTTCGTAGCGAGGCTCAGCAAGCTAGCTACTGACTATGACTCCCTAAAATCACAAAAGACAAGAGAATGTTTACTTCCTAGAGCTTAATATTTAGGGATTCGGCTCGAAGAGCTAATCGTCACTCTTGCCTGTAAGTGGGTTCTGACGGCCCGACAACTTGAGTAAGATGTTGTAAAAAGACCAGGGGTCGGGGTTGGACCAGGTCTGTTTGACTCTTGTTGACCCTGTTGTTTCTTTTATGTTTGTTTGCTTTATAGAAAAACAATGTGTTAAAAAAACATAAAAAATGTGCCACAAGTGAAGGTTCCTTTGAAATTAACCTGAGTGAGTATAAAAACATTTCATAGCTATTAACAGCGTTTAAACCTGTGTACTGCCACTTACTGGAGAATCCACTGTAGAAAAGGAACTTTTGGGAACACCGGGCATCGTAGGAATGATGCCACTACCTAAAGAAACAAAAAAAGAGAAAAATATTTTAGATATGAACTGTATTCTATGCCAAAAGGAAACTATTCTATGCTCACAACTGTATTCTATTCACATCCACACCTGTGGGCCAATTAAATGCAGAAGTCCTAGTCTTGCAAGCCATTATGAAAGGCTTGAAGGTCAACACAGTGCAGATGGTCAGCTTTGTGGAAAACGGAAACAAACACTGGGGCCACTGCCAGAGCCAAGGGGCTCGTTTGAGTAAATCTCAACCTTTGTTATGGCTATCTTTTAGCAGTGTGAGCAATAATAATAAGATGAGTCGAACTCCTGGATCGGCAACAATCCATCAGGAGGCCCTGCTCCTGAGCAGCAGAGAAGTGTTTGCAGCCGCTCATGCAGTAGTGATTTCAGTAAAACTGCCCCCAAGTATGGCACTGATCTGACAGGGTCTGCAGTTAAGCATGGGGTGCCTTGAGTGTGCAAACTGAGAAGCACAAAAAACTAAAATAACTCTTTAGAAATTTAACTTTTAGAACTGTCCTAACAAAGACAACTATATCCAAAGACTAAACATATGCTAAACACATATTTTGACCCTTGTAAGTCAAAATATTTATTTCTTTATATGGTCATTTATCAATCTTTTATGTAGCTTTTGACAGAGTTTTTCTAAACACACAGATCTGATGCTGCAATATAACAAAGTCACCCAGCAAATGATCAATTACAAGTAATAGTGGGGCCGATAACATAGCTGAGGGACATAAAGACAACATTAAAGGGGAAACCACTCCTGTATGTGTGCAAACATTTTGTCTACCCTTAATACTAAAAACATATTGATGGCCCCCGCGCAGCACCAGTGTTGTGCTGTGACAGCAGAACTGAGCCTTGTGTGCTCTGTTCTGCTGTGCCTGTGAACCTGGGCCATTCCCATCCTGAGCCAGCATCATTTGTCCACTCATTTCCAGATCATTAAAACACTGTGATAATCGCCCGCTGGCATACGGTAATTAAAGCTTAGTTGAGCGTGGCTTAAACAACTTCTTCAAAGTTCATGTCATCTTCCTGAGTGGTCACATGATGCTAACTGTTAAAAAAAAGCATTTATGAGTTACTATCATTGAAAAAGTTTTTTTATTTAGGCGTAATAGATCAGACGGTTATATTATAATATAATACTATACTATTACAAACTATCTTTATTTTTGCATAAGGTCTGGTAAACCTGAAAATGTAAGAATTTACATATTGTTACATGATATATTCGCGGTGGGGTCTCATGGGATCAGATAAGCCAAAATTTTCATTGCCCAATAATGAAATTCTGCTATAAATCTCCTATGAATATAAAAGGCACTAAAGTTGGTTTTGATTTGAACTAATTTCATCCCCCAGATGAAGTCACAATCTCCCGTTTTTAACTAGTCCCACCTGGATACCTCCCAAAAGCAGGAGAGCAGCATTAAAATGGCTACTTAGATTACACATTTTGAAGTAGGAATAATACAAAATGGTGCCCCATGTCAAATGCAACCAGCCTCGGTGACATCTGGCAGCTTGTTGTGAATGCACACCTTCTAAATATAGAATGTTGGGCGAACTAAACATATTTTACCATGGTTGGTCAAATATTTCAATATGTAGAAAATAGTTTCACGTGTTAGTTTATTATTTCAATGTATTTTGTTTTATGATAATACGGTATACTTTTTTCCGTTTCCAAGAGATGTCTGACAGCTCACTTTTATCGGCAGAAAAATACACCAAAAACTGCATGCACGGACAACAGATGTTCCTTTTCTTTTGATAACAGTCAAACTCCAAACACACTTTTCTTCACAATGTCATTTACCAGCCTAACAAAGAAAACGCCATTCCTCCGAAACATCTCTTCAGAGAAGAATCTGTTATTTCTTAATGTTCAGGACCTTCAATTTATTCTTTTTTTTTTTTTTCCCGAGGTCAACCACTACCCAATGTTAAAAGTATTGTGAAAAATGTATCACAAACTTTTGGCCTCTTCTTCCTCCTCTCTCTAAATGCCATATGTTGTTATTATTATTATTTTTATTATTAAATACTGTATTCCCAGGAGGAAATTACAGCATAACTCTCTCATCCTTGGTACAGACACCCACATCATTCAAAAGAAAATTGCTGAAATCATAAGAATTTCCTTAAAAATACAAGACAATAATACGCAGCGCTGTCCTACCTCTGGCCGCCTTGTAATACAGCCAAATTTCATCAGGCGAGAGGGCCCTCTCCCAGATGATGAACTCATCGAAGGCCCCAGTCAAGTAGTGCCCGTAGGACTTGTCGTTGGCCGTCCCGATGACTAAGTCCTGGTAGTGGTCACCGTAGTTTTGGGATTGCCCGCCCACGGGGTCGCTGACGTTGAATGTCCCATTGATATATATTTTCAGCCCGTCTTGCAGGGTCCAGGTGAACAGAACATGGGTCCAGAAAGGTCCTGTGAGCACAAACGGGGTGCATGGTTGTTCGTGGTTGTAAGCATCACTTACTGTATGTTTCTAATACTTTACAGATGCAACAGTTGCAATGGTGCAGTTTGGCCCAGCACCACATTCCATTTCAATAGAAGGAGCTGGAGTACAGTATTGACGCAGTTTGACTGGATTGAGAAGACGGATTCTCAGCATGTGGGGAGCAATGCACTGAGATAAACAGAAAAAAGACATGAACCTGAAGCATAGAGGGAACGCCTTTGTTATTTTTTGGTCTCATGCATACCATAAAAGGAGAACAACAGCTGCCTTGACACTTCACAGCCTTAGGTTTAACCCTCCGTCAGCTTCCATCCATACCCCAATTAACCCCCTGTCAATTCCAGGTTGACTGCCTTACTCAATAGTACAAAAACAGACCCTAGCCCTAACCCTAACCCTAACCCTGCTACAAATTCGGAACCTTAAACACTGCGCCTCTACACCGTTGCCCTAGAACTGGTGTTGGGGAATTTACCTCAGTAAGGACAGGGCACTTCCCTGTAGCTGCTCTTTGTCACCTAGCCCTGTGTCCTAAACTCAGAACACAATCACACGCCAACTGTCAGATCCAACCCAGCCCAAACACAAACCATATGTGCTTCTCGACTCGGCGGCCCTTAACCTTCACTCCAACTGATATAAACCTGTTCGTACTGTGAACTTACTGGCTAATCAAGACTAGACTGTTACCAGTGACATAAAAACAATCTCTCAAATTAGAATTTTGTAAGGAATTGGTGAGTCACTAATAAATAGTTCATACCCTGATCTAAACTTAGATGCTGATTTCCTCAAACCTTTTGCATGCTCTGAAGGTAAAATATCACACTGAAGGTTTATAAATCAAAACCAAAATAAATATCTATGTTTGAGTTATGATTTCAGAAACCACAGTCTGTAAAGTCTGGAAGTGTAGGTAGTGGGGAAAGGAATTATAAAGCCTCATTTCAAAGTTATTTTCATTACTTCATGAAAGTATGATCAGATGCCTATGCAACTCTATGATGTTACTAGTACATTTAAAAATACAACTAGCTTATGCTTGAAGCCATGTTGAAAGAGTTTTAAGGACTCTGCAACTGTTTGCATTTATCCCAAAACATAAGGCTAATTATTTTAAAGACACCCTACAAAATAAAACCAATAAGGCAACATATACTGGCGTCAGGATACCAATAAAGATACGAAAGGTGAGGAAGTTTTCAAACTTTTACGTCATGATCATAAAATCGCAATCATATAACGGATCAATGAAATGCAATTAGTTATAAAACAATGCATTCACACGACTCCAGGCAATAAATACTTCCGAGAAGGAGATTTGAACAGCTAAATGGCACCGTGATAAAAATCCATCACAGCTCCCCGCCCTCTAGATGAGACATTCTCAGTACTATGTCATATTTAAGACACATTAACGCACTGCAGTCATTGGAGATAGAATTATAGACTTGTTATCCAAAACGAAGCTGTCAAACTCCAGGAGGGCTGAACTGTTTGAGGACTATTGCTCCAAAGTCTGGTTTGAACTAATCTAATTATCCACATAATTACATATTTTTCTTGTTTTGGGATGGGCATTTAAGAAATTGAGACTGGAAATATGTATCGAAACTCTCACACAACTCGCCTCAACTACGACGATAGAAAATATTTTTAATTCCCACAATGTGCATTAAATCCATTTGTTTGTGTGAGAAAAACCCTTACAGACTGGAGAAATATCGGCCATTTCAACACTAGACCCCTCCCTAGAAATGTGATTATGGTCCACAGATGGAGAGACACAGGCTTGCATTAGGACTAGGTATCCTAACTGCCCAAGAAATAGGTACCTGGGAGCTTGATATTTGCTTTCCACCTCCTGGAGTTTCTGCGTGTGTAGAACTCCACGTACCCTCCATGGGGGTTGGCATAGACCGAGAACCCATTGGAGATGACCTTCCCTCCAGAGGCAACTGCGAAGCGAGACGTAGCCTCCTGGTTCTTCCAAAAAAACGAAAACGTGATACCTGCGTGAGAGGAAGAGATGTTTTTATGGCAAAGTGACACAACTGCCAAGCCGGGTAGAGTCAATAAATGCCAACAGCTCCTCACAAAAAAGGACAAGAACAACAGAATAAAGAGACCTTGGACCTTGGTAATCAATCAAACTGTCTGGCCTTCTTTTCTACCCAAATAACTTTTCTACAAAGCAGCATCACTTTGTGTTTGGCAATCACTGAAAATAATGAAAATGCTAGGCACATTAGCATTAATCTAGTGATAATAGAAAGAGTAAACTCAACAAATCCTTTTTTTTTTAATGTGAAAAACTTTCACTTAAAAACATTTTTATTTTATTTTATTTTATAAGGAATCAATAAACGAACGACCACCTATAACCAAACCGGTCTAATAAGATCAAGCAATTACTTCCTGTAGGAGAACTCAAGACTCACCTTCGGGACCACAAAGGGTAGGGTCACTGATACATGTGTTCTTGTAGTTCCCAAAGTGCAAAAAGGTGGCCCCTTTGTCTCCATTTAGATAGATTCCCTTGTTAACCATCCCTTCTACGATGTCTAAAGGAAAATATGAAAGGCCAAAGGATTTTATTTTTTCAACCAAACGAAGTGAATGCTGTGGATCTTACGCAGTTCACCTAGTGAACTTGCGTTTCTGAGATGACAGAATACATACTGCAATTTTGTGTTAACTTTTTTGTGTTATATTATCTGTCATAAGAGGCAAGTTCCAGCCCAACAACTAACAAAGCACCACTGAAGAGAAACGTAATCAGTCTTACACACAGGCCCTCCAGTAGCAATGCATGTAAAAACAGAAACAATCATGTATAATCACATTAGATGCCAACATCGTTGATAACATTTCTACTGTTGGGTCAAATGGAAATTTTAAAAAGTTGAAATCACATCCATAGCACAGCATCATTCAAGATCATTCATCAGTCTCAAACTCATCTTACTTTAATAATGCAGAGCAAAGCTTATTCTACCTGCCTGTGTTTTATCAATAAAACAACAGTCTGCTCTTAGGATGGGGTTGATCATTTACACCGCCCAAACCTCCCAGTAATAACTGCATGCTGTCTTGTCATGACAGAACTTCTATGAGCATCATGTCAAATCTAATTATGTTTCACTCTGGGCGTATTGTCAACACCCAATGTTGGGAACTAAGCCAATAGAGCTGTGCCCTCCATATATGCTTCCATCAGGAACCCAACTGGATCTCCGTCCGTGTCAGCGACAGGCAAATAAACTCACTAGGAGTGAACATCACAAGGTTTTCGAGCGATAGGGTCTGGTATGTTGAAAGGGGAATTTCAACATCTCAACTATGATAGCACGTACTATATAACAACCCAGCTACTAACTTTCTTCCATTGAATCCATCATTTTTAAACAATAGACAGATGGTTATTTTTACACACTCTGCATTTAAATGGGCAGGGTGGTTCCTCACCTACAGTTGCAGAAATGTTAGTGTAGGCAGAGTCATTGGTATACACAGAGGAAGAGTTATGGGAGTGAGGGAGCACGGTGTGGTTGTGGATTCTGAGAGCTGGACGGGACATGAAAAACAAACAGACAGACAGAGGAAATAGGTGATTCACATGAACACAACAACAACATCAGAGACAGACATGACAATGGGACCATGGAGAGAGGTGACATGGGGCACACTGGAAGGGAAGTGAAGCACAGAGAACGAGCAATACCCAGTGATGAAGTGCAAACAGAAACATATCTGGAGTTGGAACTCCCCAGATTTTGGAACTGGTTGTTACAGTAAATTTAATTTCGAACTGCTTCCGGTGTGATCAGCCTGCTTATTTTATACTAAAAGCCTTAAGAATGCAGACCTAACTTAAAAAACAGGAATTGTTTTGTATAACTATGTTTGTTAAAAGTACTGAAGCACTAAACACTCTATTGATAAGCCAGACCTAAGTAAACAGTCACTCAACAACAACAAGTGCTGGAGGCATGCCACTACATCAAACATTAAAGAAGGTTCCTGTCTTCAAAACCCCTTTATCCTACCCTAATCTTTCTCTGTGCTGCACACATATAAAGACAAAGGGCCAAACCCGACACATTGCATGCTGTGACTATTTCTGCTCCCAGCTGTCTGGCATCTGCTTCCTTACATTTCCTTTAAGTAATCTCCAAAGACGCCTCCTTCATTGGAGCAGAACTTTCAAAGACTTTTCTTTCTGGAATGCAACTGCAAGCTCGAAACATACCCCATAGTCTTATTCCGAGGAAATCGCTGCATTGAAAGAATTATCATTGGTATGAAAAATTGTTTTGTTCTATGCTGTAGCTGCATCTTTCCAATATGTTTTAGCCTACAAACAAAATTAAAACTTATGCAGAGAAAAAAAAAATGTACACAATGTATATCCTTTAAAAGTCACAGCAAATAACTTGCAAGGCCTTTAACCAATTTATTTTCAGCACTGTATTCTGGCTCTACCAAAAAAGGAACTGACAAGGTGGAAAATTAAACTTAGGCTGGGACCATATTAAAACTATGATAATAGTTTTTGCATAAAATTGTATTGAATAGCATGTTTGTGTTTTTGTAAGTATCTTATCTCTTTTATACATAAAAAAGGATACTAACACAGTTATTATGGAACTGTGCTATATAAATAAATAAACAAAGTTTAACAACAGGTTGCCAAAGTTTTTGTATGGTCCCTGCCTTAGGGATAGGGATAAATTATAAGGGTTTGATCTAGTCTAAACATACACCTGTTGACATACTTATATAACTTCCATTAACATGACCTGTTCTGTTGCCAATTTCATCCGACAGTCCATGTATTCCGTTCACAGCATCCAGCGGCCAGTAGTGCGATGCGGTGGCCAACACCTGCAGGCCTACGGACAAAGTGACGAGTATACTGCGTCATTTATTCGTTTTTGTTAGTTGTATTTTCTTTTACTTGATATTTCAGTTACTTGGGGGGGGGAAAAGAGATAATTACTCCAAATCTTACTTGGCACATTGTATTTGACGTTTCAATCGCCTTTGCAACTTTTATCCGAGATTACGTAGCTGTTCTGTGAAACTAAAGTGGACGCATTGTTCAATTTTCTCGCACAATTAACTCACTATTTTAGTTTCTATCTAAAATAAATAATAAAATAAAATAAAATCAGTACAGGCCAATAAATAAATAAATACTGCCTTTATAGCTACAATAACATTCTATTATATAGAGTGTTATAGCACGGTGCATACAGTCTTCAGGCATCTTAATATAATATAAATACATTTGGTTGCATGAAGCAACAGCAGTAATTTGTAATCAGGTAGCAAAGTCATCACGTTCTAATTTTATCGTATCTTTCCTTATAAATGCATCCAAAGTGTATCCACTAGTGTATCCGACTTTTACTACATGCTGCTTATTAGAAGCCTATTACCAATGGAACTTTACAAATAATAATAGTATCAGAAATTAAACTAAATTCGAATCTCAGCCTTAAATTAATGTTTTTAGGGAGTAAATGATACTTCACCTGGATGCTCTGACGGCAACGCTGCTTGAACATTGACCTAAACAGAAAGAGAAACGTCCAAATGTTTTGCAGAGAAAATTTAAAACATACATGTATGAACAGACCATGCTATCTTTGACGAACAACAACTAATTAGCATTACCTTGATTAAAGCCACACAAATGGACAGAAACAGCGCTTGGCAAAATTGTTCCATAGTAATTAATTACGTTTTTTTGTAGTATGTGTATTTATATTGGTTTGAGCTAAAACACTTGAGCTCCAATGGTCCAGAGTTGATTGAGCATTTTTTTGGCAGAAATAATCTCCTAGTCGTTGGGAACTGTTCTAAAAACTCGTATATCAGTGTACTTCTATTTTCAAGCAAAACCAAATACCACTTGTCACAAAATGTACAAAGTCGAGCAGAATCTTAAAATTTTTCACATCATCGGTTGTAGAAAACTCTTAGATCCTTTGTTAGATTTTTTTCCCCAAACGAGTAAATCCACTACTCGCAAAACCAATATTGGGTCCTGAACGGTATTGGCCGGGTGACTTGGTGTCCCACGCCGAGTTTGTTGGTAGATTTGCTCTCGTCGGATTTTAGGGGAAAAAATCTGCAGCCTAGCGCCCTACGCTGTCCGATTGGATGTGGGAATTCAAACTGTGATGTCATCCTCTTTGAGAAATAGGAAAATATAGTAAGGTGTGGCTAAATACTCCAACATATAACATAAGGGCGTTTCTGTCTATCGTTGTTTAAACTCATTAAATGTGAAAAACAAAGGTTTCGTCCTATTATGATTTTTTTAAACGTCGTAAGTAATTTTGTTAACCAGTTCTTAGAAAACATCTGTAACTATTCGTAGAATAATAACTATTTCGAAAATAATGCTATAATAATTTATAACAAATGCAATCACTACTGCTCGATGTAAAGTTTTAATGTTATGCCTTAACAGGGCTAAACGAGAACATCTTGTTTCAAATAGCTTTAAACTATTTAAAACTGCAGTCATACAGAGATTTACCACACAAAATTGTCCCAGGCATATAGTTATCAGGCGAAGGAAAAAGGAGTGCTGCATTCGCCAACACAGAAAAAAGTTAATAAAAAAATAACTCAAAATGTATGACATTAATATGAAAATTAATTCAACAAAAAGTTGCCCCTGTCTTGCATGTAAACCTAGATACTCATATTAACCGAAACAGTCACGCAAAATCAAATTAATAATATAAATCTAAATAATACAGAGCCTATATAATCGGCTAGACTATTTAGTTAGGCCTGTATAGGCTACAGCACTTGACCGGATTCATGTCAGTACCAATCTCGTGTCTCGTGACATAGCAACTGGCAGACATCCTACATTATGACTCATCTATGCTCTGATATTATTAGGATTACTAATGACCTACTTGTCCGACAGTATCTGATTTGTTTATTTGTTTATATATCCTATATATCTAGCGTTAGCTTTTCAGTCATTTGATATAATACTGTATCAAGCTCCTGCATAGTATATTCATTATTTTAAAAACAAAATAATAAGAAACATTTTTCGAAATAAGGTTGTGATGAAATTTGCCGTTTTAGGGACCTGAAACAGAAACGCGAAGTTTCCTGTATTTTCCCTGTATTTAACAAGATAAACAGCCCCATCTGGTGGCAAACATTTGAGAACTTAACGTCATCAGAGATGCCGTTAGTATTATTATAAAATGTGCACTAAATTTGAAAAAGAAGGTTTTGAAATTTGAAAATTGTATACAGCTTTTTAAAGTTTGATATTTTATTGAATATGAAATATCTACGCTATGCATCATTCGAAATACTTAAAAACCAGGCAAGAAAACATCTGATTCGATTATAGTTTGTTGAAAAGTATTTGAAAGTAATGTTAACTATTATATCGGAAACCTGGCAAGTTAGAAACAATTAATGAGGGACTGAGTCTGGTCATCTTGAGCAACCCTGTCCAAAAATCACATTAATTCTCAATTTTCGTCAAAACAGTTTAGACCTTGCCCACTTCAGTATGTCCTGTCCGGAAGTCACTGGCATTACTTCCGTCTTGGGTTTCTTTAATCACACCATTGTACTTTATCCAGGTAGGGTAACATTCAATTATTCCCGTGTTTTCCATTCCATGTGTTGAATGTTTTAAAATGCCAATTATTTCGGTGCACACTCCACATGCTGACATTCCTTATTTTAGGGACCTCTGTTGATTCTATAATCTGACCATTACACCTGCTAAATAACATCTGGCCACAAGAAAAATTAGTAACCTTTTGCAAGAAGGTAAAACGGTAGTTCTCAAAGACTGGATCCAGAGGATCATAGCACCAACAATTTCTGCAAGACCTAAAATTCCTTAATTCAAGTTTTTTCCCCACACATGTTGGATTAAAATTTGAAAGTGATGGAGACATAGGCAAAAACAGACTTGAGAACCCCTTATCTCAGCATAAATCTCCAGTAGCCTATTCCTTAAACACAGACATAAGAGGCACATACTTTACACAGCAAATGCCAAAAAGCGCCAAAAGCAGAAGTCATGCCACCTCTCATAGAAGAGCTTTAGAATCAGAAACCCTTTCAAGGCATGTGCTACGGGTAATGGAACTGAAGGATGATCAACACCCACCCAACGAGGCATTAGCAAGAGGCTATCACTCACTTCGAAAGCCTCCATAAACGACTCTGGATCCAAGTGCTTTCAAAAACAAACAACTTTATTGACTTAAAAAAAATGGAATGAACAAGTGCCACATACGTGTAGTTTATTGCAGAAGGCTTAAATTATCATCCAAATGAAAGGAATGGGGAGGAACCAAAATAAAAAATGTTGCAGTTCAAAAAAGCCAAGTATTTTATGCAGACCCAAAACAGGAGGAATCAGTTTTATTTTTCCCCCAGCCACACAGTCTCACTGAAATCCACTTCTCCATCCACGGAGATTTTGTGAAGCACATGTAAACGTCGTATTGACCTAGTACGGGACAGGTGGCTTGCCGTCCCGCACCCAGCTGCCTATAAAACTAGACGGCCGGTGTCCGCCTGCCGCCAACTCACAGGTCGTCCTCGTCCTCTGGCAGGGCAGTGGATGTGGCCACCTAAAGATGGAGAAAAGGCACATTATTGGAATGTCAACTCAGCCACTCACATCTTTCTGGTACTCCACAGAACCTTTTGCTCCAAACTATAGACATCTTGTAAATGTACATTCTTTTAAAACTAATACTTAAAAAAACATATGCATTGGTGTTACCAATATCACTGCAAAAACTAACTTAAAAACTAATCATTTAACAATTTGGTGCCGATCACTATATACCCAATGAACCAAAACGTCAAACAGCTAGCCATTCTGCAAAAAACCTACATTTACTACAACCATAAAACTAAACTGGCAGTACACTACGTGAAGCACATCCTCCATTAAATCTATGATAGAAACAAACATTATGTTCCGCTGTCTGGCCGAGTGGTTTTACGTTTAGACCTTAAACATCCCACCAACCAATACCCAAAGGTTAACCGCTTGTCACGAGGTCGGCAGTCATTTTCTACTAACTGGAACAGGCCAAGTCAAGCACAAAAACGCAGCAGCGAGCATCTGCAAAGTTAGCCTACCTGCAGGTCCTCTTCATACTGCTTGGCCAGCTGCGGATCCATCACCACCTCTGGGGGCGCCAACGCAGGCATTGCCACAAACTCGAGATTGGGGTCACCGATCAGCTTTCTGGCGAGCCACAGAAACGGCTTCTCGAAGTTGTAATTGCTTTTAGCAGAAATGTCGTAATACTGACAGGGGAAGGAGACGTGACAGATTAGAGATCAGCGGAAGTAAATTGCAAAATAATTAGATAGCCCTTTTTCGACCTTCTCGGACATACCTGAAGGTTCTTCTTTCTGTGGAAAACGATTGATTTAGCCTTTACTTTCCTGTCTTTGATGTCAACTTTGTTTCCACACAAAACTATTGGAATGTTCTCACAGACTCGCACCAGATCTCTGTGCCAGTTGGGAACATTCTTATATGTTACACGTGACGTTACGTCAAACATAATAATGGCACACTGAGCTGAAAGACAAACAAAAAAAGAGGAAGTTAAATGAACAAATTGGGCAAGGGAGTTAACCGAATACATTCCATTTAGTAAAACATGACAGAATGGAATATGATAAAAACCTATGGCATGTACATTGGTCTGGATAAGGGCATCTGCTAAGCCACTGGTTCTTAATCCTCGTCTTGGAGCTCACATGCGTTATGCTGGTTTTCGCAATATATTCCATACCCTTTAATGTTCAGCTAAATGGGTTCTAGACTTCATTCTTTTGACAGTGTTTTTAATTGGGAAAGTTGGGATGAAAGCTTTTGGATACGCATATCCGATTAAATTAATCACTTTGTTGTCCTAAAATTGGTACAAGAATTAACCGATTAAGTTTCACCAGATATTTAACTCCAAAAACAATCAGCAAGCATTTCAAATTTTCTGACTGTAAAAACTAACAAAAATAAGAAAACAGCAGCAGATAGTCAAGGTTGGTTTTCAATTAACAATGGTCACAAGTAGGACGGGACAAGAACCTAGTATACAAGGCAGCTGAGAAACTAATAGCAGCAAAACAGTTTGGATCAATTAAGGACTAAAAGTAGAAGAGTTTAGACCAACACAACCAATTCTGAATTATAACAGACCGGTGACTATCCTCACTGAGAAAAGTCTCAGCTTATAGATAAAAAGGTACCGTCCCCACTGCTTGGTACTAATCATTTTCCAGGACAATTCCATACAAACAAATCTCCATTCATTAAATATTATTTTCAACTATACAATATTAAGTAGGGGTGGGCTATACAAACCTTTACTCCACGATACCTATGCTAAGATATGCGGTAGAGGAAAGTATTCACAACATGTCCTCACCTGACCGCATGGTTATGTGGCTAAAGTGGGCTTGATACCAAGTATCGAAGACATTGAGAGAGCACGCATTGTGAACCGCATGTGAACAATATGATGGCGCAAAAAGTATTTTAATGACAGCCTGTATGGTACTTAGTTCCAAAGTAAAACCGTAATAAAGTATAATACTTAGACCCATAATTTATTGCCAATATAAATATTTGATTTTTAAAATTCTATATATTGTGAGGCTCATGCCGTTTCTTTTTGTGACCTTATTTAATATATAGGCTAAAAAGCGACATACGTTGTAAACGTTTTTTGAACTTTTTACTGGGCCAGGAGAAATTTAATGTTAGTGATGCCATTAGTAATAAGCTTGGTCAATTTCACACAATGGTAGCCAAATAGTCTGGTAGATAGAATATATGTACAAGATATGAACTAAGAGGACACGTGGAGGAACAGCAGGAATAACTGATCCATATCTCTTGTACTGACAATATTTATTAATGCATGTGGTTATTTTAAAATTTAAATTTTGACAATGATGGGGAATTCGCACAGTGAAGATGGGTCAGTCCAAGAGGCAATAGTGGCATGGAGCCAATACAGAGAATCAGTGTGCCCAGAGCAAGGCAATCACAATAGTGAGAGTATTTGAGAAATGCTGAGTGTAAAGACTTTTTTGGGAGTTGGCACATACATTGTTTGTTTTCATTCCACATTGGGAGCATGTTAACCGTGTGGCAGAATAGGGCATGAGTGAAACTTCTTTGTTCCCATGTGTGCTTGTACTAATACATGCAAGTTAATCTTATTTGGACCCTAACATTTTAAAATGGAAATAAAAAACACGGCGTGCTTCAAGCACGGCAATATAAAAAAGACTGAGGAGAGAGTTCAGAAACCACACTGGTTCATAGGCAGTCTGTACCATAGGCATTATTGTATAACCTACCTTGAATGTAATATCCATCACGGAGACCTCCAAATTTCTCCTGCCCAGCTGTGTCCCACACATTGAATTTGATGGCTCCTCTGTTGGTGTGAAAGACAAGAGGATGGACTTCGACACCCAAAGTAGCTAAAAAACAAGAGGACAAGGGAAAGTAATTAAAACTAAAACTTTCAGGTTGCTGGTCAAAAACATGGACTGAGCACATGACAGTTGGGAAAAGCATTAGGCATACTTATCTTACCTACATATTTCTTCTCAAACTCCCCAGTTAAGTGACGCTTCACAAAGGTTGTTTTACCAGTACCACCATCACCAACCAGAACAAGCTAAAGAGGGGATATCATATTATTTTAGAATATGCACTGGTTTTCCACTGGTATAATCCAACTTAAATTCTGAGAGCATTTGTATACATGAGACGCATAAAAAAAGACCTTACCTTAAACTGAACTTGGGGCTCTCCTTGCATTGCCATTACTTAAGATTTAACCTGAAAGAAAGGTAAGAGGTGTAAAATAAGCTCTACATCTTCGTAAAGAAAATTTACTTCTGCACCAGTCAGAAAACCCATGAACCATGCTGACGTCAATATTTGGCGCCGTTTAGTCCTACATTTACCGAAATGAACGAGGCAACTTAAATATTGCCATATATTTACGGAAAAGACAAACGAACTATTCTTTCAGCATGCCAGCTAACTGTGTGGTAAATTAATCAATCTGCTAGCTAAAACAGCATATATACAGCAAAATAATTTACCCGGTTGGCTAACGTTCAACTCAAATAGCGCACACGTTTGCTTAGTTATGTGGTAGCTAGCGAATCACTTAGCCGATGTGCAAACCAATATTAACTTCAAATCGGACTTTATAAGATCAGAGAACACTGGTTAAGAGAATCTGTATAAAAACAGGCATATGTTTGAAGACTGAAGGTAGAATCAGGAAAGCAAGCACGATCTTTGTGGTTACAGAAGCTACCGTCCAAGGCCCAGAGTCAACCGGCAGTAGTAGTTACCACCGTACTAGGCATTTAGCTAGCCTTTGTGGCCACAAAACTAGCTCGTAAAATACAATTGGACGTCTCGTCTAAAAGAAACGTGATTGTTCGATCCTGCAGAATCCGTGTAACTCCTGAAGGGATAACTTCAACTAACGGGGCAGCTATAGTTTTAAAACGAACAGCCACGTTTCCCGTGAAGTGTGTGTAATATATATATACATAAATACACACACACAAGTATATCAGTACATCATTCGCAAATTATAAAATCATCAAAAATTGCTATATCATCGCTCATCAAAAAGCCCGCCAAGTGGTTAGCCTCCTAGCTTGCCCCTGTTCAAACAACGAAAAGTATGTGCTTTAAGAATCTATATAATAAATCAAAACTACTAAAAGTCTAGGACATTAATGTACAGTGGTCCAATTTTGCTGACGTATTTCTTAAATGTATAGAAATTATTACGATGTCTCGGATTAAAGGTGGATTGACATGTATATTTTCAATCACTTACCTTCAACTTGCAAAACACAACTAGTAAGGAATCACCGAAATAAAATGGCTGATATACCGTTGAAATACCCCGGCCTTACACCCCTATCACGTGCATAATTTTCTCCATGGAAACTCGCGGCAAGGCGGTGTTTGAAATTGTCACCACCTACAACTCCGAGTTGACAGGAGATTTTTTCCTTTCAGAGATTTTATTACTTCTGTCTAATTTTTACAAGGGATATAGACCAATACGGGTATAATGATTTGTAACCATTGCTGAATCCACGAAAAAATATTTAAATCTTTGGAAACATTACATGGTTGAACTGGCTGATCGCTTGCTTAACATCTTTGCAGTGTTCTAAGAACAGAATGTCTTAGTAAAGTAGTGGGTTTAATACAAACGTTAGGCTACACATAATAAAATTGCATTGGTAATGTAAAATATTGCGTAACATTTACGTTTTTAAATGACTCATAACTGCACATTCAATTCCAGGGGATGGTATCTGCGGTTTTATCCTTACGTAAGGTTCTTTATCTGAATGGTTGAATTGTAGGTAAAGTGCTCCGGATCGTATTAGCATAACTTAGAAAGTTATTGCTTTTGGTTGTGAGCAAAAAACAGTAATCTGTTCTATCTCTAAATGAAGAAATATATCTACCGAAATAGCATTCAGAATCCATGCTTTTAAGTCTCTCTCTCTCTCTCTCTCTCTCTCTCTCTCTCTATATATATATATATATATATATATATAT
>JAOVYW010000036.1:2224422-2253391 GCA_025775045.1 Hiodon tergisus
GCACTATTTAGGGTTTCTGCCTTTAATCTTTAAAAACCCTAAATAGTGCCATTATCGCCACTTAGTACGGCCTTGACCAAAAATTAAGGAGCTTCTTTGAACTAATAAGTGGAAACAAATGGGTTCTGAGATAAAGATCCCTTTGGTGGTTGATGACTTAAATGGACATTCTTGACTCCCCCTTCCCCCCATCTGTACCGCCTTCACACGTTCAGAGGTAGACTTTCTTTTCGCCAGCTAATTACCACAACCGACACAATACATGGATCATGTGCTAAGAAAAAAAATGCCGCTACAAAGTTCTCTGACGAGATTACTTTTAAACGAATGGCTAAATTGTTAAGATTGGGTTTCTCTACTGGCCCACTGTTAATTATTTGGATACGTAAAATATTCCATGTATGTATTGTTAAAACGGAATGCTCTGTAAAAGCTTATATTCACTGTCCTTGGACAACGATTGATGTGGGAATTAGCGACTTTGCCACGTATTAATTTTATATGTAATGCTAGCATTGATCACGATCACTCATCTGACGCAGGATACACTTGCTAGGAGTCAATTTAAATGTACTTGCTTTACTTGGATGAAGAAAGCTTTGGAGTTAAAGAAATAAATGGAGCAAACAGAGACATTTTGGACATGGTTTAACAGCTTCAAACTGGTGATAGGTTTCCATTTTATTAGCCTTGATGCAGAAGCATTTGGCACCTGGTAACAGATGCCCGATATGTGCCAAGTATTTCAGCCTGAGATGATAAGTACTGCTTGAGCCCGGAGCCCTCACTGTGAAAGCCGGCAGGCCGGCATAACGACTGAGTAATCATAGCGGAATTCAGTTATCAGTGCAGAGTCAGGATGTCACGCGGATTAGCCATACGCTGAGGGAAACCGGTTAGAACTTGCCAGCTACGTCTGGTTATCACTCTTCTTTAATGATATTTGCAAAGAAGCAAGAATAAGACATTGTGAGTTGTCATAGACAGCTGGAACTGCCTTCAGAGGGAATGCATTTACTTTATATATTTCCTTTATATGTAGACTAGCATTTATTCTGTGTCTTTCCCTCTGTGGTACAATAAGGCCACAGTCAGGCCTTGACTGAGAGCATTGTAATTTGAGAATGTAAAGAGTATGGAACCTCCATGCGCTGTGTGTTTGCTCTTTTATCTCCCTGACAGTGACTATGGGTTCTGCAGTGATCTAATTTTTTGGTCTCCCTCAGGTTAAAACCACAAGCTGTTGCAAATGGCAGGCAGAGATAGACATACACTCTTCATAGAGCATGTATGTGCCATCAACACTGGCTTCACACAAATACAAAAAGTTACAACAAAGTTACTTTTTCTCTGATTCTAAATAATTTTTTGTTTCGGTTTTTGTTCTATTGTAAAATCTTCCATAGCAAATAAAATTTGATTGATTGATTGATTGATGTAGTGAGCAGTGAATCATGGGTTCAAATAAAATGGTTTCTAATGCTGACGTTTAATTCTCTTCTTTTTTTTTTAAGTGACACTCAACACTCTCTACCATTGTAAGTACCAGCTGTGAACTCAGCAGCTCAGTCCAGTGTTTTTGAAAGGAATTCCATAGGCATGGTGGAAATTCAGGTTTTGTGGCCAGGCAGGTGAAAAATGCAATTTGACAGCACTGGAAAATGTAGCCACCTACCGTGTTGGACATGTGTTTTGTAATCTGCATCTGTAAACAGAGTTTACATTTGTTTTTTAGTTTTGATTTGTTTGGGAGCAAAAGAAAAGTGGAACCCTGTGATGTTCACCAGTGCAATTTCCTACAGAGGAGCTGCCCCCCCCCCCCCCCCTCCCCGTGCTTGTCTCCAAGAGGACGCCATGTGATCTTTATAAAAGTCAACAAAGAGACCAGCCACAGCTGGGCTGCGGAGCGACACGGGGTGAGCACGTAGCAACACCCTCCCGCTGGGCGGGCTGAGAGTGGAGCCCCATTGCTCCATGGCATGCTGCCTCTGATTTCGCTATCAGTCCAGGACTTAGACATTGTAGCAGAGATGCTGTCACTTGATGACAATGCATTACAAAGAGCAGCGTTCTGAGTTTATTGGGCATAGGAGAGGAGAGATCATTGAAAGTTTAATGCGAGGGGGGTTTGTTTTAAAATCAAGGTTCTGTTCGCACGTGCAAACAGCATTGGAAGGCAGCACCTGACGTTTTCATGGTAGCACTTTTGATACAAACCTATCTCCCCCCTCTGTCTCCACCTATCTCCACCTCCTCAAATTTAAAAAAAGGGTCAGAGCTCCTCAGATTTCATTTCCGCACACACACATACACACACAAACACACAATAAGAGGCAGCCACCGTGGGTCTCAACATGATTTCTTCGGTTTTTAAGTTGAGGTTTCTGCTCTTTATGCTCCTCCTTATTCAAAGCATAGGTTGGAACAAAGGTGCATTGAAGCATTTTCTTGCAGCAAGAATCTAATAAGCAGAGGGGAGGGGGGAGCCAAAAGAAGTGAACATCAAAGGCTTGTAGGCACAGCATGACTGGCATCAGTCTGAACTCCCAACCTAAGACTCACAGCATGCTCTTCAGTGATACCTCTTTAGTGCAGTCCTCGGCAGTAATTAAAACCATCATTCCCACCGCTTCAGCATCTCATTAGCTACGGGACCTTCTCCTTTCATCCCCGCTTGTCCCAAAACATCGCAGGCCCCCGGATTGACAAAGGGGAAACCGCACCAAAACACACTTTTGTATCATCTATTGGCCAATTAAAATATTTAGTATTTTGCGAGTGTATACAAGCTGCTCGCTCCACATTAAGTAACAAAAATAGAACCTTTGTGGCCTAAGAATCTGCGACTCCCCGCACACTTGACCCTTTTTGACTCTCAACCCACTATTCTAACATTTTGCATCCTGAAAGCTGAAATAATACTTTCTTCATCCTTTCAGCTTCCAGGAAAGCCGGACGGTTTAATACTTAAAAAAACTAAACAAAGAGAGCAATGGTAATTACGATCTGTCTGTGGCTCCCGCGGAGAGCCCCCATCTTTTAATTCAAAGTGTTTATGAAAACTTCACAAGCCTGATTTTTAAAATGACTCTACCTGCCTGCTGTGCCCTCATTATAAGCAATGGTCAGTGTCTTCGTGGATAAAAGGATCTTTCACAAAGCCAAAATTGTCACTATGCTAGACGCCATTTACATACGCAGCTCGTATAAATGCGCCTAGCTGCCAAACTGTAGTCCGAGCAGCCTGAAAGCAAAACCATGGTACTTCTGAAGCCCTTCGAGCACTTCTACAGCGCTCATATTAAGCTCTCAGGACATAAACAAAAAGAAGAAAACATTTCGCCACGCGAAATCCAATAAGAGACATGGCTAAATCTACGACACACAGACCTGCCGAGTTCTAGGATGCCATTCACTCCCACTTTCCTTTTACCAGCTTGACCCCGACAAGGTTAGCTACGAGGGACGTGATGAGGAAAGGGCCTCGGTGCTAACTTTATCTACATTGCTGCTAACATTGTTGTCTGGATGTGTGTGGACCTATGACAAGACCTTAATCCACTGCATGTCATTAATCTACTTCACATCACTCGGCAATAAAAACAAGAAGTGAAAGAGGAAACTGATGCGAAAGGAAGAGCCTGTCAGTTCCAGGAGTTCCCGGATTGTAATTGTGAACCGTGCCTTACATCAGGTTTCTGTATTTTACAGGGCCCAGGTCGAAACAGAGGAGGGCGAAACAGAGGAGGGCGAAACAGAGTCCAGAACCACATTAAAAGGTTGTTTTTTTTAAAGTGCTGGGACTTTATTGAGATAGTTATATGTGTTTTTTTCTGCATCCAGGCATTTGTTGTCATCTATCAGTAGAACATTATTTTCTGTACAAAAGAATGTCATGCATATTCAGAGTTGTTCTATTTTCAGACAGCTTTCAAGAGATGGGTTTCAGCGATACCAAACTGTCATATCTCATCACGGATGTGAATACATTTGTACTCTAATGGATAAGGTGAAGACAGGGGGGAAAAGCTGGTGGAAGTGTTTCTCATGGCACTGGCAGGCAGTGGCAGTTTTGCTCTCACAGGCTCTTCATTGTAATGGCAGCTATGTGTAGTCGTCATCCCTGATGTGTCATGCTCATCAATATTCCGCAGTCTTCTTCTGCTGTCTCCAAACCCTTTGAATTCATGCTATCACCTGTGCAGGTAACACACTGGTGTCACTGGGAGATGTTTTCGCCATCTGGCTGTTTGATAAAATGCCCCTTCTTCCCGAGACGGTCGTCGGCGATAGCAATTATATGATTTATGTTATTGTTAACATTCAATTCTCGTTTTTTCTTATTAAGAGGGGTTAGTAGGTAGCTGACGCCTTTTGTACACTGGGATTTGAACATGAGAGGGACCCGATTTAGGTAATAATCAATAATTACCTAATGAGTCCATTGTTCTCTTAATTAATGCCTGGTTTGATTGATCCCTAATGCTTGGGGGAATCTGTACCCCTTGCATCTGTGCCTCTGTCACTAAATCTATTATTCAGCCCCAGTTAATGAACGACTCCTTGGCAACGCCCCTGACAGAAGGGGCGGGTCCGTCAAAGCCTACAGAAGTGTTGAACAATAGCAACGCCCTGAGAGGTCACAGGTCCGGGATTTGCCAGCACTGGCACTCCCAAGGAAGCATCATATGCTGGTCCGCACACACATGTCCCTACCTGCCTGTGCCATTGGCTCACCAACAAAGTCAGCGCTGGATGTGGGTCCTATCTGACCCACACAGGTGACCAGATTAAGTGCGCCCCCATTGCTTCTATCAGCAAAACCAAAGCTGGCATTTCACACTCCTGGCGGTAATGACGGTGGCTTTTGCCTACTGGTAGCGTGGCTTATTTGATTTACATTTTTAATGATGTACGATGGCAGCAGTTCAAAAAGAAGAGCTGGTAAAAATCAAATTGCCTCCAGAATCCCCTCTCAGGCAAATATCTACCCCTTTCAAGATTGTGCTGTTGCATATCGAACATAAACACAGTGGTTTGCCACCCTCCATCCAACACACGCGCACATGCACACATACCCAAGACGCACAACCTCCACCCCCACCACGCAACAAAAGATGAAGGGATGCCTGACAGTGAAGAGATGAAATTTCATGTGCCACTCACTGTTGTATAGAGAGACCCAACATCCTCTCAGCCACGCCCTTCGTCCCGGAGCGACACACTACATTGATAGTTTGAAAGCAGACAAACTGTGGTGCTGCGGTTGCCTGTTTTCTAGTGTTTTCACTTTTTTTATTTCCGCAGAATCAATTTGCTTTTCCTGAAAGCTTGTTGTCCTCATCTTGGTTTCCTGGCCTCTGATATAAGTCAGAGGAAATTCAAACAGGCTGGTTAGCAGCCAAATGGCGCTAACTGACTTACTGTCTTCCTCTTTTTCTTTGAGAACCCTTTGATGTTAGCGGGGGGGGGGGGGCGTTGGACTTGCAGTGATGGTAACGAATGATACTTTAAGCGATTCTTTTTTATCCGGCTAGCTTAATGAAAGATTAATGGTTTTGATATTTTTCCTTGTTTATGATTTATTTAAAAAGCAAGCCACGGTCCTTGGAACCTGTTAAAAGCTGTAATGATTTTATGGGTCCGCGGAGTCCCCGCCCTCACGGCTATTTGAGCACGCATGCACAGGCAGAAACCCCCACGCCTGCACGCACAAATACGGACACGTGTGAAAGGTGTCTGTGTACTTTTCTGCTTTGCAAAAGCAAGGGCATCCTTTTTACTTTTGCATGTAGAGGAAAAGGAACAGGGAGGCATTGCCTTGGATTGGACTGATAATGATGTCAGTTTACTAATATAGTAATAAATATAGCCTGCCAGATATACAGTACCGTGCAAAAGTCTTAGACATGTGTAAAACAATTATGTACAATGAAGATGCTTTCAAAAATAATATAATAATAAATATAAAATAAATATTATGGGAAGTAAAAAAAACCGCCCTTTGCGGCCGTGTGACTGCCCTTTGCCTTGGCTACATCCATTCTCTTACAATCAGTGGGTAGATTGTTCCAAGCATCACTTCTTCTAGAGATTCTGGCTGTAACGCTTGCTTCTATCTGTCCAGGTAATCCCAGACAGCCTTGATGATGTTGAGATCAGCCATACCATCCTTTGCAGAGCTTGTAAAATGAATGCTTGGAACTCTTTAAAAACATTCTCTTGACACACTAATGCAGAAGACAAAAATCAAAGACTACATTTATGTAAAAAAGCTAGAGTGTTTATTTTTGCATAGTACTGCATTTTTTTTTTTTACAGAACTTTCAGCTTGGTCCTCCACAGTGTATAATACCTTTACCCTATACATGATTTCCTGTGGACAAAGGGCTCCTTAATGGATTTTCAAAGAAGAAAATAAACAAGAGAAGTTTTAAAGATGTTTGCTATTATCAGACTCTGTTCCATAATCAATGTAGAATTACATTCCCACAATGACACTTCCAGTTATGAGTCAGAGTTCGCTAGAGCCTAGACAGGCAAAGCCCCGCACATGGGGTCAATTTCACAGTCTGCAATCTACCTAACCTGCAAGCCCTTGGACGAAATGCGGTGAACTGCCGGCCCTATCTGCTGTGAACTACCGGCACCATATGCTGTGAACTACCGGCACCATATGCTGTGAACTACCAGCACTACATGCTGTGAACTGCCGCCACTATATGTTGTGAACTGCCGCCACTATATGCTGTGAACTGCCGGCACTACCGCAAGCCACTAAGCACAAAGATAACTTCCAAACTCCATACCGATGGCGACCCAGTCCAGAACTGGTATTAGGCACCATCGCTATCCATTGAGCACAGAGAGAACCTGACTCATAGCTGCTATTAGACATGAACACAAGCGATTAAGGATGGGAAGAACCTTCAAAACTTCTCACCAACAAAGATCTGAGCCGGAGCTGCTATAAGACACTGAGCAACTGCTCTACACAGCGCCATCATTATTGCAGCAATTTTGTGTGTATTTTAATGCTGGATAATTTCTCAGCAAAATATTATATAATGTGTCCATGGAAACACACAACCAGCATATTTTGAGTATCATTATGCTCAATGACCAATGCTAAGCATCTCAGGAAGCTGATTAAATATAAGCATCAATCAGCAGTACTTAATATACAAAGTTACTCTGGATTCCTGTGTTCACTATAGTGTATGTATACCATATTTAATCATGCCTTTGCCATTCTAAGCACAAACATATTAACCTGTTTAGCATTTGCTGCGGATAGGGGAGAAGTGCATGAATTTTGAAATGGTCATTTGAAGCATTTGAAGGAATATAGCCTTATCGCTGACGGGTGAAAAAAGACTGATTCATCTCCTGTTTCATACCTTTTCCTGAATGTCTTTTGATGAAAGTTTAATAGGTATTCTTAGAACAGCCTAAAAAACAGCAGAAGGGGAAAAAAATGAACAAAGCGTTGTTTGTTGTTGGAATGATTAGACAGTTAACTATGGGCATTTTAGAAACAGTTATTACTCTCTTGTCTAAATGATGTTGCACAATACTTTTGAGTTACTGGCATTTCCTTTGAAATGGAAAAGATCACACGACTTATGATGAGAATCATGGTGAGCCTGTGCCACACTTTATCAAAAAGGACTACGGAATTCAGCCGATACGCGGCATCAATCGTGAGAGGTAATGCAAATAGTGTGTGTGTGTATGTGTGTGTGTGTGTGTGCGTGTGCGTGTGCGCGCGTGTGTGTGTGTGTGCGTGCGTACAGGCAGGGGAGAGTGGGGTAGAGTGAGGAAGTGAGTGAGAGAGAAAGGGGAGGGGGGGATAGTGGGAGAGAGAAAGAGAGTGAGAGAGAGAGAGAGGGAGAGTGTGAGAGTGTGAGAGTGGAGGAGAGAGAGAGGGGGATTGTGAGAGATGATGGCAGAGAGAAGTGGAGCGTGAGGGAAAGGAAGGAGAAAGGGTGGAAAAGAAAAACAGAGAAAGTGGGTGGTGCATGTAATTTGTGTGCAGTTTATAAGACATGTGAAACATGTTCCTTTCACAGTCTGTAACAGAAAGGTGATACTGTCTCTGTTCTGCCATGATGTCACTGTTCAAAGTAATCTCATTTCGTTTAATGGAACGAATGAAGTGAGAATCTAACAGAGTATGTGAAAAAACTGCAAAATGTGTGAATTAAATTTCCTTCGACAGCACATGTTTCTTTTGTCAGGTCATTTGCAGCTCAGCCCTTTTTTTTTTTTGCATGCGAGCCAGGTACGCTATAATAGTACGCCCAGAGAAAACTGTACTAAGGTGGAGGATAAGACAGCAGTTCCACATTTAAAACTAGCATATCCATTGCCACACATGGTTCAGCTGATGTTTGGTCATCTAAAAATAGTCTCTCTTTCCTGTCAACATCACCGTTCAAAGAGCAGGAAGTTGACGCATCGCTTATACTTCTATTGCTATGTCAAATACAGGAACATAAAGCACATCTCCTTGTGGCTCAAATGCATACTTTTTATAGGAGAAGGATTAGTGTAAAATAATGCATATTGGGGAAAGTTTCTAGTTATTTGAATCATTATTAGCACAATACTTATAGAATGGTGTCTATACCTGATGTGATCATCAGCATCCACAGTTTAAAGCATGCATTAAGGTCATTAAGAGTGCCTTTTGGCTACTGTCTTGGTAAGGCTTTTTAATTAGCCTAACTTTTCAGTTTTGCCAGCCTCATCACAATTGGGATGGCTTCTTCTTTGCAAGGGAAATTAAGGGCAGAAGTTTCAGGAATTGGGTCTACGTCAAGACCACAAGACCAGCTTCGCTCCCAGTGGAGTCAGTGGTTTCAGTGTGGCTGAAATACTCACTTACCAGCCTCCGCCTTGTCGGACCAGCCTGTGTCCACTCATGCTCTGTGTCCACTCGTGCTCTCCCTGTGCTGTGAGACTGGTGTGTGTGTGAATCATGTCAGGGTTTCTCTGGGAGCCATCAGGAACTGTCTCCCTCCCTCACCCCTCCCTGTGATTTACACCTGGGTGGGATAATTACAGAGGTGCTGGCAGGAGGAGCTGTCTGGTTCACCCGAGGTGAAAATGAAGGCACAGAGCGGCACTGAACGCCTAGCCCATTCGGATCTATGAGACAAACTTCTCTGGATGAACCAGATGTCTGGGTTGAGTCATGTGTTGAGTCATGTTCCAGTGTGGTTTTCATAGATGTCGGGTTACATTTCAAATGATCACAGTAGCTTTATAGTCTGGGTTCATGCAACTCAATCAACTTAATATTGTATTCATCTAAATAAAGGAGCAGTAGCTTAACATCAAACTGGCGATGAATGCAAGTGTGAATAGTATCAAAACGTAGATCAAAAAGAAAGCAGAAAGATTTTTTTTTTCATTTGGTGATAATTACCCAAGCTAAAATTAGCTAGCTAGCAGACTAATCATTTGTAGTTAATGTCAAACAACTATAGAAAAAATATAAATGATCTTTCCAATATTATTTCACATTTCACAAACAACACTTTGTGTTCATGATAAAGAAATGAGTACGTAAGTAAATAAATAAATTAACATCAAAGATTGAATTCATCCTCGTTTGACTGATATTTAGAAAAATCTGTGGGCAGGTGGGAAACTGGAGAGAGCTCTGTCTGGTCTCTCCACATGTGGATGCCTGTGTGTAGCAGCTTCCCTTTTTCCCAGAGTGGCGGGGGTGGGAAAATAAGTGCCCACATGACTGTGACGAGGCGCTTTTCACTTGGTGCACTCACCATGACAACCTAGCGCTGGGGAGCTGGCTTGGGGGACCCCTCGTTTTTTTTTCAATGGTGACAATGGAAGGAGCCGAGGTCGTCTTAACCTCTGTGACATCCCCGTTGTCACGGGGCCAAATCCTTGAATACCAATGAACTGACTGGGCCGTTAGTCCAAGCCCCCTGAAGTCCCTGGCTCACATGCAGGACCCACTCCATACTCTGTGACCTTTCCTGACAAGCTCCTTCCACTGATTTCATTCATCCCAAAAGAATGCTTTCTTTGGAGCGAAGTTGCCCTCAATGTCCATCTCCGCTCACCTCGATCTGCTCCTTCAATAAAGCAGATCAGAGTTTGCAGGAGCGCCACCCGGACGCCAGCTGTTTAAAAGCCCCCTTCGGTCCGCTGGGGAGCAAAATCAGACATTTTGTGTCAGCTCGTGTGTTTACGGAAAAATCAGGCATTTTGTTTCAGTTCGCGTTTTTCTGGCAAAATCAGACGTTTTGTTTCAGCTCGCATGTTTACGGCAAAAAAAGACGTTTTGTGTCAGCTCATGTGTTTAGTCTTTAATAGAAAATCTACATCAGCACTTTCGAGGGCTAGGAATTCTGCAACAAAGAACAGAGACCAGTTTTAACCATATTGTGTGTATTTATGCACATACCTGTACAAACAAACACAGACACACACTCGTGTAGTATACATTAGCATCAGAAAAGGAAAAGCTACTCTTGCAGCAAAACATTAGCCGGTAATTAAGTTGCTGCAGGTGTCTTTGAAAATGATAAAGAATGTGCCTGGGGTTGCATGCCACACCATCTTATTGTGTTTCGCTCTCACCTCACAGCTGGTATCGAGAGAACTGGAGCTGACATTCCTTCTCTGTGAAGATTGTTTGTAACTGGCCGAACTGTAATTATCCGACAGTCCTCTCTTGGCCAATACTGGTGATCAGGACACTGTCATTTTTCCTCAGAGTTCCTCACTGATTACTGAAAAAAACAAACAAACCAGAATGACAACACTGAAACAAAAAAAGTATTAAATATAGATAGACAAAATAATTTTCCTTACATATTGACATACTAGACAAAGGTGGAAGGCACTGATGTATGCAGCTTCAGGTGTGAATATATAAACAAATAATTTTCCTTGGTGATGTTTAATGAAGAGAATGGGAATGAGCTTTTGCCGGAGTATCATTCCTAGTGAGGCCTGTGAAGTCGAGTGGCGCTGAACTGTGAATTCATTCAAACATTCTGCGATGGACAGTGCTTCACGTCGCAGACTCACAGCACTATGACAGAGAGGTGGCGTGTTTTGAGTCTCCCTGTGTTGTTCTGTCAGCTGTCACATAGGAGAGGCATGGGAGAGCAGAGGTCCTCATCCTGCGGTTGGTGACGGGGTTTCAGTCAGCATCATGAAGATGTTGATTTCTATCCGTTTGATGTCCTAGAGTTTGCTTTTGTGCACGATGTAGCAGCACTCACAGTGGGTACCACCAATCCCTACATCTGAGCTGGTTGTTTACCGTGGTGAAGATGCAAACATGTGCCTTCTTTGTGCAAATTATGTGGTACAGTGAACCTTTTTTTACCCTTCAAGAAGTAATGGGTATGTGCGTGAGTGTGAGTGTATGTGTACGTGTGTGCGCGCCTTTGAGCGTGTGTGAGTGTATATGAGAGTGTATGCGTTTGTGTGCATGGGTGTGTGAGTGTATGACTGTGAGCATGTGTGTGAGAGTGTGTTTGTGTGGGTATGTGTGTGTAAACGTCTGTGTGAGGGAGTGTGTGTCTGTGAGCATTTGTGTGTGTGCATGTGTGAGCATGTGTGTCTGTGAGTGTGCCTGTGTGTGTGTGTGTGTGAGCGCATCCGTGAGCGAAGTCCACCGGCTGTGTGTGAATAAGGGGAAACCCATCCCCAACAACGGGGTGATAATGAGATCCTGGATGCCGGAATTCTGATGGGGTTTATTATCTGAGCACTTTACCGCCAGGATTAGGAGGATGGCAAATGAAGGCGCTGCAATCTGGAGCTGCTAAGTCACCATGGCAAAGACCCTGCTTCCAGCTGACGCCGCTATTCACATCCCCCTCCACACACAATCTTCAATCACTCTCCTTTGTGTGGCCTGTTTATTCTGCCACCTCTCAGCATATGGGCTGCATGAGTATTAGTTATACTTCTGCCTTGTTTCTTAATGTTGCATTTAGATTTTACTTAAAATTGCTCCTTTCCCTCCTACTCACATGCAGCATGTGCTGTTTAAGTGCCTTATGAAGGCATAGATTGTCTTCTCTTAGGAAATTCATCTTTTAGATTAGATCCCTCGTTACCAAGTATAATCTGATTTATAATTTTTTTCTATCGTTCTTGTTTATGGAATACAATCTCAAATTAAGTTGTATATATATTAATAAGCATTTTCTGCAATTGTCTTTAGTTCACCCTGTAATAGAGAAAAAATAAGTTAATTAGCGTTTAGCGTTCCTATCACCGGCAGGGAGCGGTAATGGCCAGGAGCTGTTGGCTTTCCACGTTGCAGGAGTTGGCTCTGTGGAGTGGCCTGTTCCTGTGAAACGCAATCTCCCTGATCTCGACCTCCGAGTCATTTGTTCCTAACCAGAAAAGAAAAAGTGCAAACAAATATATTTTCGGCTCCCAGACCCGAGCCGCTCTCGAGCACATGTTTGATTGTGAGGAGGCCTGATAGGCAAAGCAGCAGGCGTTTGAAAAAGGTGCTCCCTATCTTCGGCGGAATGTGCTCATTGTTGTCGGCAGAGGGATCGGATTCTTATGTAATTACTGTCAGCTCTGACAATCAAAGGGCGCATTGCGTTTAAGCTGCTAGAGAGGGAGTTTCAGTGTGTGTGTGTGGGGGGGGGGGGCATTTGCTTCCACAAATGTTTTCTGTATAAGGCAGGTAAATCAGGTGATCAGCTTGTAACTGAAAGGTTGCTGGTTAAATACCCCTCCCCAGCTGTTGTTTCCATAAGCAGAGCATTAATTAAGTGAATATAAATGGATGGATGTAAATATTATAAGTCTAACAGCTAAGCAACGGTGGGTGAGGGTCTGTCAAAAAGTGGTCTTTAATTGGTTAATTGGAGAGTTTTCCTCCCATTTTTTCTGTAATGAAGTTGGACACTTGCTAAACTTTACCAAATTGAATGTGTTTGTATTCTTTTTTTCCTTTTATTTTTGATGAGGTAGCATCATTATTGAAAAATGTTAATGTTACATTATGAAAAAATACATTTATTAGGCACATTGGATATGCCTCAATACATATTAAAAGCATAATTTGCAATGTAGTCTGCCCCCCCACGTCTCTCCATGCTTCCTTACTGAAATCTTTTGATCTTAGGGATATCAGCAGAGGGCTGGAGGGCTGAAAGGGAACTTACATAGACCCTATGATGTGTGCTTTTTCCACAGTGTGTGCCATTGACTAGATGAGAAATAATATTATTTCATATAAAAGCTGCCTGAAGGATGGAGAAGCTTGCTGAATTGGTACATTTAGTTTGTGTGCTACTTTGCGGGTTGGTGTGCCTTGCATTTGATGACAAGCAGTAGCATGAAATGAGAGGTCAGTAACAGTGTCGGCCCGCTGAGTGAATGCTCCTACCTCCGTGCACTCACCCGTTGGCTGACATTTGGATGCAGGGGAATCCTGCCTTTGCAGCCTGAGCTCTATATGTCAAAGGACCCATTAGCACATTTTTCGGCTTAAAAAGAAGCCCAGATACCCAGAGATGGGGGTCCGTGATTTGGAGGTGACACACAACACTACTTAAATTAGCAGCCAGGAATTAGGAGACTCACTGCAAAGCCCCATTCCCCTGCCCCCACCATCCCCAATTACACACCAGCTCTTCCTTGTGGTCGGCCTGAAAGAGCAGAAAGTAGAGCGGCTGACCGTGGTGCCGCGCGACACACGGGAGGGCAAGCCACGACTCGTGAACAGGTGCTGCTGGGTTAGCCCCGCATGAGGGCAACAGGCTGCCTACAGATAGCCTGATCAAAGGGAACAGCCCAAACAGCCAGTCAGCGAGGGTGGCTGATTTATGTCACCTTGTCACTGGCACTTCATTTGCCTCGGTGGCACAGCAGGCTCACAGACAACAAAAAGGTTCCGGTGTCACTGCCTCCCGCCCCTTTTTTCTTTAGTGTGCATGCAAGCTCAGTGGCAGAGGAATGAAGCCTTGCAATTTTTAAATATTTGTTGTGTAAATAAAATGGTCTTAGTGGTGAACACAGATATCATTTTCCCGATACATATTAGTATCGATATGTTCTTATCTATTACTAATATCTATCTAATACTTTCTTACTCTCTGGTTTGGCAGTAGTCTATGAGGAATATAGTAGAACACAGCCCTACTGGCTTTAACAGAGTATAGCTGTATGTTGGCTCAAATCCAATTCCACAGTTTGTGGAAATGGATTTGTGGGGTGTGATTCCCTGTAGAATCCACAAGGAAGCCACCAGTTTACTTGTGTCTGCTTCCGATTATAACATGATGAGATGGTTCTGCAAAGATTCTGCAGTGTTGCGTGAAAACACTTTAAGATTTAATAAACAGGGATATGATGTGCTCACAGACCATCGGAACATCTTAAATTAGCACGTTGATGAAAAAAAAAGAAGGATTTTCGACAATTTAGCAATATCAATAAAGACTCTTGCATATCAATGCATGCCTCTATGTAATCATGACGCTGTGAGTAAACACATTTAGGCATCCGTTTAATTTGAATTTAATTTGAAAGCTGGAACCAAAGTTGCTGTTGTGGAAAAGTTAACAGTTAGCAGCCAGGGGAGGGAATGCCTGGGAGAGACTGCAAAGGGCACTGATCTGAGAGCAGTCACCCCAGCCACATCCCCCACCAGGATGAACAAAAAATGGTGTATCCAGCATAGTCACCACAGAACACTTTGGGGGTGGGGGGAGGGGGGCAGCAGTGCTGACAGTTTTTTAATGAGCTCCTTGCCCCGTTTAGTGGTGGCGCTCCATGATCCTGATGAAATCCCTTTTCAGCCCAAAAAACAAAAACAAAACAAAAAAATACAATAGGAGTGATCTGAAACTGAGCTAAGGAGCTAGAATACCAATGGGTTAACAAGACTTGCTTGTCATTGTACAGTTCAATGCAACAATGCTTCAAGAACTCTTGTGCTTACTGTTAAGATATTGCTGATATTGCTGATGAGTAGCTGATTTACCTAATAACTTTAGAGCGGCATGTTCTTCAGCATGGAATAGCCCTGGAGCCAGGGGGCCTCCAGTGGTGTTGGTGAAGGTGGGGAGGGGGTTCCTGTCATTTATATTTACAACCATCATAGACACCTCAGGGGCTGTATTCCAGGTGGCCAAGACCGAATCCCTCCAAAACATTCACTTTTTTTTTTTGGAGCACAAAGTATAAAGCTTTACTTTGATTCTGCTACACTGTGACAGTGAGACTTGAGTGTTTGTCTGTTAAAACAGGTTAGTCCGATGTTGAAACTTGAATGCCCTGTGGGTAGAGCAAATATTTAGATTCAACCTTCCATGTTGCACTATGGATATAGTTTCACCAGCAGAGCATTGATAGCCCTAAAAAGGTTTTTTGTTTTTTTTCGGGGGGGTAATTCAATCAAAAGGGGAACATTTTACTGTTATGTAAAAAATAATCATTTAAAATAAGATATCTATTCAAACAGGGATACCACTAGAGCAAGTGCCTAATTTGAGGACAGATTAAGGACTTAAGGACATATAACCACAAATGTTGCAGATTGTTTCTGTTGTAACTTGACAGTGAAAAAGTCAGGTTAGCTATCATAACAATGAATGAAATACTTTTAAAATGTATCATGGCATAAGTTGCATTGCTCAAACCTGTTTACTCGAATGAGCTGTCTGATCCCATGCGAATCAACAATATAAAATGCTAAATGGTTGCAGTCAAGTCAGTGGAAACAATTAATGTTCAATATATTTTTCTCTTTATCAAACAAGTAAAACCTGGATAAGTAAATATCAAGAGTGTTTCAGTGATTAAATGATTTTAATAAATGTTTAGTCATGCTTATAACTAAGCTTGAAAACTTGAAACTTGAAACAAGGAAAGTTTAGACTATTTAGAACATTATAAAATATAAATACATTGTGTATTTTTTTCTTCATTATTTTATTACTCTATTATAAAGTTGTTCAGCGGGTTTGTAATGTTCATATGTAACACAGGGACATAACACTTTTTAGTTCTATAAACATTTTCAGACTCAAAAACAGGTGAAAACAAAGAAACACAGATTCAAGATACATTTCTTTTGAAGGGCATATTAGAAACTCTTGACCTGATATCAGCAATATTCCTTAGCATTCTTATTTCTTCCCTCTTTCAACACGTAACTCTGCAATGTCCAAAAGCCAAATATCCTGTTTCATTGTCCACAGTTCCAACTTTCCACTCTTATCATCATGCTCCTATCAATGTTAATTTTATTTGCTATCTAAACCTGTGATATTCATCTGCATTAATTAAAGAAATTAACTCATTCACAGTCATATTTTTGAGGCAATCCTTATCAGTGAATGGTAAGGAAATAAGATATCTGGTTGTTTTTTTTATTATCGTGATTAACATAATTTCAAGTGAAACATACTTTCATGAGGTTTTCTATTAGCATTATTGCAGATTGTAAATGTTTCTTTAAATGTGCCTTGTTTACTAGAGTACGACTGTCATAGGTGGGAAGAAATCATGTTTCCTGTAGGAAAGAGTAAAGAAAACCTGTTTGATGTTGAGGTTTGATTCCCCTCCAGTTTTGATTTCACAATCATCTAATTCACAGATTGTGTTACTGTGGTTATCGTAATGAAACCGTTCTTACTTATCTTGGGCAGTTTCACAGCACTCCCAGTATCATTGTTTATAGTTAATGACTGCTCAAAATGAAATTATGCATTGTAATAAATGGTATATAATATAAAGTATATATATATTTTTTAAATTCTGTAAAGTAGGGAAAACAACAAATAAGGCCATTACATCTGAATATAACCACTATTGAGGAAACAGAAAACACACAACACAGGGAGTGCATGTCTCGTTTTATCAAGTTGTATGCTATTAACATATAATAACATTTTAATTCCCAAGGCTATTGCATACAACACTAATTATGTCTTATGTAGTTCTTTAGTGGTGTAATTGTTTACGAGTCTTTACGAGTAATTAATTCTTTATTATTGGGGCCCCAGAAGGATGGGCCTAACTGCAGAAATGGTTTATAAATACTGGATAAGTTATCCATAGTGTAAAGGTTGGGATAGGCATGGGTTTATAGTGTATAAAAAGTCTTTGACAGCAAAATAGTGGCTTTTTAATTGTATATTTGAATTGGATACAAACAAATGTGCTATTTCTGCACAGCACAGGTGTCTCACTCCATAGACAGAAAGGCCAAAAGAAAACCTACCTGATAGAATATTTGTACACATAAAAGCCCAGGTCTTTGCACAAGATGGGGCAAGTAGTATTTACAAGGAGATGCACTTTAAATGGCTCGACACTGTACATGTACATTTGACTTTTCCAGGCTTAGCAAGCCATACAAAATTAGGTTTGGTCACATTTCAAAGAGCACTTCATGAAGTATTCAGCAGATGTACCCATTAGAACTGCTGTTCGGAGAGAATGGGCTATAAGAAAGGACTGACAAAGATAATGGATTTTGTTTGGAAAAGGCTCCACCTCCGTCCTAGATCCCAATGTGCACTGTAATCTCTCCCTGAAAGGCTACAGGATCATTGCATGGACTAATCCCCCCATACACCTTCCCTCCTTTATTTTAGCTAACAGATGTGTTTGTATTGCCGCCCACAGTTTCCAGCAGAATCACGCAAGCCCCCCGAATCTCCTGCTCAGGCCATTCACCTAGCGTGCAGGAATAAAAATCGCACTCTTTGAGAATTACGCCCTGTAAATTGTTGAACCACATGCTTCATCAGAAAACTGAAGTCACCTAAATGAATAATCTAGCTGCAGGAATGTGTCATGATCAAATGAAAAAAGTCAGCTTTTCATTTTTCATTTTAACATTTCAAGTTAAATAAATTTAAAATTAAATTAAAGTATTAGTAGGTAATAGAGGGGGAAAAATTGGTATTTTAGCTAAATTAAATATCCCTGAAGGAGCTGCCATGTTATAATGAAATGCCTAAAAAAGCTGAAATTGTTCCATTGTTTCATGACCAAGAATCAACACATCAAAGTCAAGGTCAAACTTTTTCGAACACATTTAGTGCCAAGCAAGTTTTGGAAGTGCATCAAATCTAACCCGATTTAAAGTTACAAACATAGACTTAGGAACGAGGAAAATGAGGAAAACAGAGCCAAACAAACGTTAAGGCTTCCGCTTTCAGTATGTTGGGTTTGTGTATGGAACATGGAAATGACTAGATTTCATTTTAATAAGAGATAAATATGAAAGTCTAGCTCTTAAAAGTGGTCTGCTCTAAAATAATAAACATGCTTTGTTCAGCATCTCTTTGATCTCATCAAACTTAATTTTATTAGTCATCTCCCCTTTTCCTAATAAAGGACCTCAATATGAGGCTGTTTTAACATTTCAGCAATGCCCCCACCCTGACAATTAAACACTGTCAATCACCCTCTGGACAAGGCTGAGTTGTAGCACACGGCCAGCTGGTCCCCGGCTCACATTCTGCAGAGGACTGATTTGATAGTGCTAAGTCTGCGTACACGGGACATCCAAGCCCCATAAATTTACTTTAATCTGCAGTGAAATTTTGAGCCACTTTCTTGGGATTTCAGTTATAGTTCAGTTCAGTTCAGGCAAATATTCGTCCAATGACCATAGATACCGATCGCTTAAATAAAAATTATTTGAAAAAATTTGCTCATTTTCAAAAGTTCCAATAAGACACCCACAATTACCACTATGTACACCACAATAAAGCTTTGCAATCGATTGAGTACTCAGACAACAAAGATTAAAACTAAATTACTTTATTTATTTATAAAATAACGAACTTCTGTTTTAGAAATATATATACAAACGTTTCCTTGTGCTACAAAAGGCACAGCAAAAAAAATTAAAATAAAAAAAACAGAGAAAGGAAGAACTCTGGCTGTACAAAAAGTTTAGCGATATCTAGTGCGTGTTGACTTCTTTATGGCTAGATTTTGCTTCACGATGGCCAGTCTGTACACTCCTGAGCCCTGGTCATCTGCACCCTTCTTATTCACAGCACCCAAAGCATTTATGACACTGTCTTGATTTCCATTTAAAAGGCAAAAAAATAAACACACAACACATCACCAAAGGGCCGTGGTATACCGTGGACTGCTTTCATGGTCTTAAATCAGATTCTACAGTACTTGTTTTTTTATACACTAAGGAAAACATCTATTGCACATTATTCAAGCAACCCTATGGCATATCCCAACTGTTTATACTATTGTCTTTGTCTTGAAACAAACAAACAAAAAAATACTTTTTTTTTTTTTTACAACATAGAAGTTTTTAAACAGATAATGTACCAAGTTTAGAAAATGCTGCTTGGTTCGCTTGTTGACAAATAAATTTTTTTAAAGTCAGTCCTGTTAATACATAGAGATTTCATGTTTGCATAAAAAAATAAATATGAACCTTTAATGTTTCCCTTTTGATGACACTTCAGAGTTCAAAGTCAGGGTTTACTGTTCCAAGAAAAATAACCATTGAGAGTTTTTTGCCTCTTTGTGTTGAGAATGGATAGAGAACTCAAACGCATGCGGGCGGTGGTCCCGCGGGTTCGTACTTAGTGTTGTGCCCTTTGAGTGGTGGGTGAGGCTTGATGTAGGGTCCTCCACCGGTGAACACACTGGCTGGCTTTCCCCTGGCTCGCCTCCTAAGCTTGCGGCTGAACACATTCTGCCAGGACTGGAGCGTTTTGGAAGTCCAAATCCACATGCCACTGGTAATACCTACCACCAGCAGCATGAAGATCTTCACCATGAAGATCTCCACGGCCGGGATGGAGTTTTTCATGATGCAGCTCTCCGGTTCCAGACCGCTGGCGCTGTCCCCGCACTTGTGGCTGGGGTCCCGGGCCAGAACCTTCCAGTAATCCATGTTGAGCCTCTCATAGAAGTAGCAGGCAATCACGCAGGTGGCGGGCACGGTGTAGAGGACGGAGAAAACGCCGATTCTTACCATGAGCTTCTCCAGCTTATCCGTGTTCTCCCCCTCGGTCTTCATGACCCTCCGGATGTGAAAGAGAGCTACGAAGCCCGACAACAGGAAGGACGTCCCGATGATGAGGTAGCAGGAGAGGGGAATGAGGACAAAGCCAGTCAAGGCCTTCACGTCCATGCTGCCCACGTAGCAGACCCCTGTCAGCTCGTCCCCCGCCACCTTCCTCATCACCAGGATCATAATAGTCTTCACCGCAGGGATAGCCCAGGCCGCCAGGTGGAAGTAGCTGCTGTTAGCCTCAATGGCCTCATGGCCCCACTTCTTCCCTGCGGCCAGGAACCAGGTGAGTGTCAGCACAACCCACCACAGGGAGCTGGCCATACCGAAGTAGTAGAGGATTAGGAAGACGATTGTGCAACCAGTGCTCTCCAGACCCTCCTGAATAATGTACTGGACGCCATTGTCCTTGTCGCAGGCGATGTTGTGCGCCCCCACAAACAGACGCACTAGGTATCCCACGGAGTATACGCAGTACGACATGGACAGAAAGATGATGGGTCTCTCCGGGTACTTGAAGCGCTGCGGATCAATGAGGAAGGTGAGAACTGTGAAGGAGCTGGAGATGAAGCAGAGGACGGACCAAATGGCAATCCAGACCAGTGAGAACTGCTTGTCCCCCTGGCTCCAGTACACATCCACGTGAGGGTAGCACCGGGGGGCACAGGACTCACTCTTCTGTACATAGTGGAACTTGCCAGAATTGCTGCACACCTCCCTGTTGCTGCTGTCCTTAATCTGGAACTCTTGACCACTGTTGGGCCGGTGGAGCCTAAAGTCAGGTGGCTGGGTGTGGGGCCCCTTCGGGATTTCATCCGACCCGTTATTGGGGGCCTCCATACACAGGTTGTTGGGGTCGTTCTTGTTTGGGAGCCGAGAGCAGTCCAGGGAGTCTGGCCAGCGGAAGCTGAACTGCTCCATGATGGGGGAGCACTTGAGCCTGGCCTGCTCGCACATCACCTTGCAGGCGGGAATGGGGGTGGACACCTGCTCTGTGCACATGGGCGCGTACAGTGAGCACAGGAAGAATTTCAGGTGGATGTGGCAACCAAACTCGATCAGCGGTGCAAACTCGTGCAGCTTAATGGCAGCTTCCCCCTGGTCCATGTGGCCCATCAGGTTGGGCATCTTAGTCATGTTGTAGCCAATGTCCTTGCACAGGGGGATCACAATTTGCTGGCATCTCCCATCACCAGGACGGTCAGGGTCTATGGAGCTGATGGCAGAGCAACCGCTGGCTGCACAGGCGAGAAGAAGACTGAGGAGGCTTAGTCTGACAGATGTGTGCATTCTCCTGTCAGTGTTCTCCTCTCTAGCACACCAGCAAAGCAAACGAAAAAGGCAACGATTATTTTTAATATCGCCTGTTATTTTAGGTTGCGTTCCCTCTCGGTAAAACAATATGAGCGAATATATTCTTAGTCATGTATAAGTTCCACTGTCCCAGAAGTGCCAGAAGAGAAAAGTGGTGAAGTAATAAAACTCATAAAATAGTCAAAGTAAAGGATCCTTTCCTTATTTAATATTCCCCTTCATCGGCAGTATATCAATTATTCCGCAGATGGTCAGATAAATAGAAGTTTTCTTTTAAAATAAAAAGAGCTTACCATATGGAACCATTATCTGTAGCAATTTAGTTTGTTGCCGGACATCCGAGCAAGCTATGGGAAAATACGGTGCGGTGAACGTCCGTCTCATCCAGTGTACAACAAGATAAATAATCTTCCAAAGGACGGCTCTTTTAAACAAGGGGAGTGTTCGGGTTCTTTAAAGCGCCGGAGAGCGGTCTTCTTCCAAACAGGCGTATGTAAAAGCAGGCGGACACTGCTAGTTTCCAATCACGTTACTTGGGCAGCCAGTCCTTGCAATCGTCCTACAGCGTGCGGGGAGAAAATCGCTCTTTCAAAAAACTGAGCTCCCCAAATCTTTCGGCATTCGTCAACTAATCCTTTTCCCCCCTCCAATCCAGCCGCATCGGTTTGATACGTTCGTAACTTATATTTATGCGCTTACGGAAAAACACTCCAACATTAACTTGTTCCCGGTCTCATTCCGTTGGCAGGTCGAGTCAGAGCGAGTTGTCGGTTGCATTGCAGATCTGAGTCTCTCTTCGCCACTGTCCCGGACTAACCTGCCAAATGATCCGCCTTCAAAGACACCTATTTTGCATAAGAAAGGTAAAACTGACACGGTGATTATTTTCAAATCGTGCGGAACAGCCTGCAGACCTCCTTAAAAATCCTCACAGACTCTTTGCATTGTGATCAAGTAGCCATCGACCGTTTGTCCCCGTTTCTGACTTTAACAAAGTTTTCGGAGATCTGAAAGTGCTGGGTTTAAGTATGGTCGCAGGTATGACCAAACGTTACTAAAGACAACCAAAAGGATTTCGTGACGTATCATGTTTATTCTTCCCCCCTCTCTCGAACACAATTGACGATTCTCACGGCTGGGGCATTGTGTGGCTTCGAGCGATTTGGATCCCCCCAGTTAAGAGTAGATTGGGTGAAGTGAATAAAATTTAATTCCCCATCTTAGATGGATGATGATATTACAAACTTTTTATATTATATAATATACAGGAACTATTCTCTAAAGATTTTTTCTACCAATGTGGTTTTGTTTTTATTTGGTGTCTGCTACCAACATGGCTTGTTCAACAACATTATGATATTACTATGCAAGCAAATATATTTTCAGGAAATGGCTTAAAACAAAGTTATGCAAAACACCCACGCCTGACCTCGAAGGGATTCTTAAAGGGTATTATTGCTTGCATAAAAGCCTACGATAATGTTTTGTTGTACTGGCACATTCCTCCTTAACTGCGCCAAAGATTTAAAAAGTATGAACATTTTTTTACTTGGGCAGGGAAAAATTAAGAAGGCGCAATCTACCATCAAAGAGCATTTGGGGGTTTGCCAGCTTAGTTCAAGTTCTTAGGATTTCCTTGTCTGTTAAATAAAAGTGACTAAATTAGAATGCTCATCCGGTCCTTCCTGATTTTACTGATGGTCGTTCAAGATAAGTATTTTATTTAAATGTTATTATTCTTTGTAAAAGATCAGGAAATATTAATCTAGCCTAATTGCCAAGCCTCTTCCATATGCAGACTCTTGTGTAACGAGTAGTTACTCTCATCACTGTGCTAACAGTGATGCCCCTTTTAATTATGAGCTTGTTAGGAGACAAAAAGACTCGACATCTTTCAGTGGCTGCTACTGTTGCCGTGTTTCTCCTTTTAGATCCTCCATAGGACATCTACACAGTCGTTAGATGCTAAGAGTGACTCACCACCCTGTGTATTTTTGGTCTCTTCAAATATTAATCCATTAAGCACTTTACATATATCACATTACCCTTCAAAGCTTCGATTTGCTCAGCCTTTAATTTCTGCACAATTAAATCCGTCTAGAGTGGGAGAAATGCTAAGCCAGGAAGCACTGGCCCTGAAAAGCATGCAGCCAGCCTTTCTGCATTGGCACCATTGCATGGTGTCTTGGGCATGGCTGCCGGTGGGATACCTGCATTCCGACACATGTTGAGACTAAAGGAAAAAAAACGCTTGGCTAAAATTGACCACCCCAGTGGCACCTCTTCACCATATCCTGACTATAATTTTGCATGACTGTACTTCTGGACAAGTTTGTTTGTCTTTTTCCTGCTCACAGATTTCCACGCACACTGGCTGACCCGGGGTGACCTGGTTTATCATATTCTAGTCAAAAGTTTAATGTATGCCACATTCCACAGAGTGTGATGCAAGCACTTCTTCACTCATCTTAAATGTTTGCACGTAATCAATGTACGAGTGAAGGGAGGAAGAAGAGGCTTCTTTAGTCTGTGAGAAACACTTCTTGTTTTCAATCGTGAATAGTCAGATGAAGACAGAGGAAATTGCCGGAGGACAAATTCTAAGACAAAGGCATTTCAGTCTGACCTGGAGCCCATCCAGCTCCACCTCGGCTCTGAGATCTGATGTGGCCTGGCACGACGAGCAAGGAGCTGTCAGGACATACCAAAGTGTGGGCCTGGTCTTGGCACCAGCTTGCGAAGATCTCATTTAGTGTGGCAGCATGTCGTGTTGAGTGCCCATTGTCTTTCTCTCTCTCTCTCTGTATGATTTATGGTGCCCATACGGATACGGACCGCAACTTTGAGGTTGTGGACGGCTCCACACAAATGCCCCTCAGAGATTTCTCTGGGACAGTTACCACAATGGTTGTGCAACCACTGGCGGCTGTGTCATTAATACATTCATCCCTGCGAAAACAAACAGGACTGGTATGTATTAATCTGAGACGGACTGTGTGTGATTTTCAGTTATGAAGAATCACTCTGCCTGGATTTAGGTGTGTGGTAGGTGTCATTGCCAACAGGATTCTGGAATTACTCAACGCTATCATAAGCTTATGGCTGCCTTAGCCAGCATGATGTTATTGGGGATTGTTATTAGTGTCCTAAATCAACTGGGATTGTTCTTTCTTTGAAAGTGTTCTTTGAACCTTTAAAATAATTCACTGCTAATCGTGCATGAAACAGAGAGGAAAGGAGCAGTGTTATTTTAATGTATGGATTTAATGTTGATTAATAAAGGCTAATAAATTCATGATGGACTAATATTTCTATGGGGTCTCCTCATGCTCCCCTTGAAGTCACTTCCTGTATCCATCTCATGGGACATGTCCTCTGTAACAGCTGCCATCAGTGTCCCATTTGATCATTTCAGCGTGTTGGTGATTGTTTTCCCCCGGCTCAGATACACCGTCCTTCGCCACAGCCCCGATGTGGTGCAAACTAATGGGAGTGAGTTCGAGACCTCCTAAGCTCCCCAATGTGTTAAAAAAGAAAAACAGGTGACCTGAATTTCCCCCCCTGTCAGAGCAGAGGGCCCCTCTTCAGTCCCGCAGACCCCAGATCCTAAACGGTCACTCACATTACCTCGTAAAAGTGTTTGTAGGGAAGATTTATTCCCAAGTCTCGCCACCACTATTGCAAAAAGGTTGAAATGAGTACCACAAGTAAACAGAACGTTTTTATTATGGCCACTGAAGTGCTTTTCAAAGCATTTCATAAATGTTTCTCTGTCTCCGGGGGACTTAAACAATGGCATTCTACCTTTTGATGCACACTATCTGTTTTCTGTGCTGAGAGATGCTGGCCGAGACTCCTAATTTAACTTGTTTATTTTCCATGCATCTTTACAAAATTGTTGTAATGTCTGAGAGTTGAACTCGGCTTTGTGTTTACACGTGAACTTTCGTCGGACTTCGGTTAAAAGGGCCTCCATAGCGAATCAGCGAACGGCCAACCCAACAGCTTCTCGTAAACTGGGCATTTAGACTCTTAAGAAGTACAGCTGGTGCTTGAGCACATCGATGCTGGCGCAGAGAAGGGGAAATGGCTTAACGCGGAAGCCATTTATTCTTCGTATTGGTTGTTTGGCGGGCCCGGCAGTAGCTCTCTGGGAAAAATATTCCTCACACCTTTAAAAACATATATCAACGTTCATTTTGGCTGTTTAATTGAACCCAAGGCATGGTACTGCCACCCTGCCTAATAAGAATACACAGGCAGCTGACTGTTGTAACTGAAAGCCTTTGTTCCCATTTCCTGCCTGATACTCTTCTCTCCCCCGCGCCTTTTCCGCTGTTTTGCTGGACACGATGATCTCCCTTTAGGGGGAGAAGAAAGGGGAGTTCTCTTGATATCAGTGGCCTCTGTAGCTGAAAACCTGTTTTTAAAACAAACAAAAAACATTTCTGTCTATATCTGTCTTCAGTTTCTCACATAACCCCGCCCCACACACACAGACACACATACACATCAAACACAGACCCAGGCATGCATGTATATACAAACACACACACACACACGTACACTTTATCTCATCTTTCAAACACAACAACGCTATGAGGAAGGATGGGAGGGATGCATCATCGCTGAGAAATCAGCAACTGTGAGATAATTCTGTAACTAATAAAGTGAAAGGGACCCTTTGATGGCTGAAGCTGAAAAGATATATTTTGTGTGTGTGTGTGTGGGATTTGAGATGTGTGATTCTATGGAGCGAGCTGGCTCCCCTGCTGCTAGGCTCTGGCTAGAAGCTGGCCCCCCTCTGGCTAATGTTATGGAGAATCGGAGGAATTTTATGGCTGTCTCTTCCCTCAGTCCTCTTTTTTCTTTTGTTCCCCTTTGAAGAATGACTTTAGACATTTTATTTACATATTTAACCATGGATGAAAGAAAAGAGGGGTGATAAAAGAAAGCTCCTAGGGCCCTTGTGGGAATTTTGATAAGTTTAAATGAATGGAAATCTTATTAGCTATTTTCTAAAGAATTTTAAGCTCATGTTTTCTGTTTGCAAAGTTGTACAATTTATTTTAGAAATGGGCATTGGGTGAGTTTAAAAAAACCAATGCCATTAGTCTTGTAATTGGTTGCACTATCAGCCTTATTTTCTAAATGGAAATCTGAAATTGATTGTAGTTTAACAGTCTAGTCCGAAACAAACCCTATCTTTTATTTAGTTTTCACCTTTAGGTCCGTCAGAGAGAACAAGCATGAGGGAACTGAGGTGAAGTGGTTGAAAAATGAAAACCATCAACTGCAATTGTTTCCATCCCGCTTTCAAGTGACTGAATGAAACACTAATTTCTTTTTCTTTTTTGTACTTGGGTGAACATTTTTGCCACATTGGTATTGTTGAGAAAAAAATAAAGGGCATGTTGATTGAATGGATGGGGTGGGCCGAGGTATAATCTTCTTACCAAAAGACCCCCTTCTGTGGTTCATTCATGACCCACAATGACAAGAAACAACACGCTCTGCTGGAGTAGGGTCTGTTTACCCTTTCTTTTATTTATCCATTAATTTGTCAGAGATGTATCGGAGGCGAGGCAGTCTTGGGAAACATCAACAGTGAAAGATGCATTTCTTTTCCCTCCACAGAGGTTGCGCCTTGATAAGATCCCCATAGATAGTGGTATGTGATAAGTAACAAAGGGGGTCAGTGACTGCCATCTTTTTGTGGAAGGAAACGCTTGCCTGGCTCCTGTTAGCCGCTACCTTTGACTTATAGACCCACTGCGCGTCTGTCCCACCTGACGATGTTTGGTATTGCAGTCTTCCAGAACAGGATCCCTCCTACCATGTTCTCCAAACATGCTCCCTCCTACCGTTTTCTCCAAACATGCTCCCTCCTACCATGTTTTCCACACATGCTACTCCCACCACATTCTCTGCTACTCCCTCCTACCGTGTTCTCCACACATGCTCCTCCCTACTGCATTCTCCAAACATGCTCCCTTACCATGTTCTCCACTCATGCTCCTCCCTACTGCATTATCCAAACATGCTCCCTCCTACATGTTCTCCACACATGCTCCACCCTACTGCATTCTCCAAAAATGCTCCCTCCTACCATGTTCTTTATATATGCTACTCCCACCGCATTCTCTGCTATTCCCTCCTACCACGTTTACACATGCTCCTCCCTACTGCATCCTCCAAACATGCTCCCTCCTACCATGTTCTTCACACATGCTCCCTCCTACCGTGTTCTCCATACATGCTACTCCCAGCGCATTCTCTGCTATTCCCTCCTACCGTGTTCTCCACACATGCTCCTCCCTACTGCATTCTCCAAACATGCTCCACCTACCGTGGTCTCCAGACATGCTACCCCCACTGCATTCTCTGCTCTTCCCTTCTACCGTGTTCTCCACACATGCTCCTCCCTACTGCATTCTCCAAACATATTCCACCTACCGCGTTCTCCACACATGCTCCTCCCACCACATTCTCTGCTACTCCCTCCTACTGCATTCTCCAAACATGCTCCACCTACCGTGTTCTCCAGACATGCTACTCCCACCGCATTCTCCAAACATGCTCCACCTACCGCATTTTCTGCTACTCCCTCCTACCATGTTCTCGGGACATGCCCCCCTTTTTCTCATACATTTCAAATGCAGACAGCTCTACCACAACATCAGTTCTATTTAGGGGTCAGGCAGCTTTAATAAATGCATATGAGTATTCATATTCATTATTTAAAAGCCGTGCAACATCAAAGACTTTAACTATTCTTTGCACACACAATTTTAATAGTTATAAAATAAGTTATTAATGAGTACTAATTGTCCCACTCTTCAATTTTATTTTTTCATGACACGATACCGGGTATAAATTCATAGAGGACTTATTTTTCTGCTCTTCTGTTAAAACACTGGATTGAGGATTGAGTTGCCACTGGTAGTATCTGCTAACTGGGAGATTAAACTAGACCTACTTTTTAACGATTTAGTGTAATGTGGATTAGGCATGGATATGATATCTTTTTTTTTTGTATAATAGTTTGAGGTCGGATCCACTGAAAGAAAGTGTTTTGATACAAGCAATGTAAAGCAAGTAGTGGTGTTAAAAATCCATTCAAATGACCTCTACAGTGCTTTGTTATGCTAACGCTGTAGTTTGTTCCTACATCAGATAAACTCCCCTGCACGCTTTGAAGTGGTCACCATTAAAACATTTCTTGAATAGAAAGTTGTCCCTGACCCTGTTTACCAGACCTGAGACAAATTAGTGAAGTTGAACAGTCATCCTCCTGTAGAAGATTTGCTTGTGAAAATACATTAAATAATTTTTTTACATTACAGTGTGTATATAATACATACACACAGGCATAGACACACACACACACACACACACACACACACACACACAAATAAAATTATGTAAAGTGATGATGCTTTAAAAATAATGAATATACTATAAATAAATAAATAAATAAATATAAAATAAATACTACAAAATACTACAATAAACCAAAAATAACCAAAAAAAAGAAAATGTTTGAGGAGGGAATATTTGTTGTGAGCACCCTTTGCCTTTAAAACTGCATAAATTCTCTTAGGTACACTGTTGTGCAGTTTT
>JAOVYW010000036.1:2267191-2286578 GCA_025775045.1 Hiodon tergisus
ATCCTGTTGATGTTGTACTTTAAATTTTTTTTATTAATTTTGAGATTTTGCCAAAATGTTTTTTCTTACTCGTTGTAAGATCCACTAGCCAGGTCTTTTGTCCTAAATTTCTGCAGACTGTAATGTAAGGCAGTCTTGCCGTTTGTACTTTTTCCTCATTGGCTCACAGCAGAACCTGTCCTAGATTATAGGTAAAATATTTGATGCGGATTCTGCTGAACAGCAACGACTTTAATCCTGGCCCTGTGCTATGAAAGTTTAAGTGCTGCCTAGAGTACAATCAAGTGTACCAGGTTAAAAAAAAGGTACTCATTGTTAGTGTGCTTACACAATATATTGCTGATGGACGCAAATGGCATATTAGTATTGATATCAGGTTGATGTCATGTCTTCCTGTTATCACCCTTCTACAGCTCTCTAAAGATTTTATATTTCTTACTATGATAGACCCTTGTACTTAAGTGGCACTCAAAATCATATGCTTTTGAATTTCTAGTAGGCTTTGTTGGGGAGCAGTAGTGTGTAATCCAACATTCAGGAGAAAAACTGATAGTGGCAGAAAAACTGATAGTGATTTTCTCAATGTTGGAGCAAATGAGCCTCACCTTGACATCAAAGTGGGCTCAACGCTTACTCAACCATTGATCTGGGACAGGGTCACTATCAATTTGGTATTGTGAGAACCTTTCACACTCTGCCCCAGTTAATTACCGCCATGCTGGTGTTTAATTATTTGATTTATTTTCATTAGCTATGCTTACGTTGCACTTGTGGAAGGAGGAGCAGCACTACTGTTCTGTTTGAGTTCAGCGCTTAGCATACTGGAAGCTAGCGTGCTATGCTGGTGTACAGCAAAAAAAAAACTGGTCCAATGTTAAGGCAGATTAAAATTTTAAGATACAAGAACATTGCTATAAAATATTCCTACTGTGTCAGATCTTGCCATTTTTTACATCATTTTCCTTCATAAGGGGTTCATGGCGAGCGTTTTCAGTGTGCTGTACTCCTCTCTGTTTCCCCTCAGGAGTTTGTGGCCTTGTCCAAGAGGCTGCTGGGGGATGGAGTCCTGCTGGAGCGCTTGGTGCGAAATGGGAAGCGCTACGTGAAGGAGTGCCATAGCTCAGCCAAGGAGAGGAAGGCCTACCAGAAGCTAGTGGAGCTCCTCCACTGACAGATTCAAAATGGCAAATCTTAATCAAACTTGTCAGGGACTAGAGGGTGTACTGTGTACGGTCTTAAGTGTAAGAAACAAGATTTCTTAGGATGCCGGACAGTTGATGGCAAATGTGTAAGAAAAGGTGAAAAACAATTTAACCTGGAAAAAATATTTATGTAGTTGTAAAAGTTAGTGAACAAATACATATTTTTTTACATGGTGAGAACTATGTAATATATTGAGTGACTTTTTTGTTTAAAATTTAAAATTGTTCTGGTTGATTAAAAAAAAAGTAAACATGATACAACAGTGCCTTTTACAGAAACACAATCTGCCGACCAGGTGGTCACACTAAGGGCTTGTTAATGTCCTGGTACTACTTTATAAACATTTTTACACCTGTATTTTTAACCATGATTCTATCACAGAATGTTTCGTGCTGTTTCGGTGTAGATATTTGATATAAGAAGTCACATGTTTGAAGTGCCATCAAATACAGATTGTTTTCAACTTGAAATTGGCGTCAGATTGGATTGTGTCTGACTTTTGTTGACACATAGACATTTTGTTATTCCCTATGAAAATCCAATTTAAAACGGATCAACGGTACCCATGAAAGAAATAGAAAGAGCAGTTGTTGGAGATAGTGATATCAGCTCAACCACACAATGTTATTTTAGTGAGAGAAGAAGCTGGGATGTTTGTGTGAGGCACATCTCCTCTATCTACAAAGTACCTCTGTTGGAATTCATGCTTGAGCTGACTGGATTTATATATATATATATATAAATCTAGTATATATATATATATATATATATATATATATAGAACTGTCAACGTTAACGCATGCGACTAATTGACTAATTTCAAATGCTTAACGCCGTTAACTGGTACCCGCAATTAACAATTAATTTATTTTTTGAGCCTTAAAATGTTAAAATACAACTCCACGCTCTCGTGCTTGTTTGTCAATTGAATTCTTGAATTTAGCTATAGCTTTGCTGGTTAAGTGAGCTTGAATTATGGAGAAAGCTGTCAAAGGGCTTTTAAACAGCCAGTTTTATTACAAAACCCTTACAGATGGGTTTTGGGATAAAAGCAAAGTTATTTGCAGTGAATTTGTTTATTACTGAAGTACGTTGAGTCTGAAGTACCATTTACAAGCAAAACAAAAGAGTTGACGCTGGCAGCAGTAGTGAGAGGGCTAGCAATGCAAGACAGCAGCAGCCTACTCTTTTTAGAGTTTGTGCGCAGGAACTCGTCCATTTGACTGCCAGATAGAGAAGCGTGATTCGTCACTCCACTGAACAAGTTTCCACTACTCCCGTGTCCAGTGGCGGCGTGCTTTACACCACACTCCATCTGAGTCTTGGTATTGTGCTTGGTGATGTAAGGCTTGCATACAGCTGCTCGACCATGGAAACCCATACCATGAAGCTCCTGGCGCACAGTTTTTGTGTTGAGGTAATGCCAGAGGAGTTTTGGAACTCTGCAGTTATTGAGTCAGCAGAGCATTGACGACTTTTACGCACTATGTGCCTCAGCACTCGGCGACCCCGCTCTGTAACTTTACGTGGTCTACCACTTTGTGAGTTGCTGTGGTTACTAAACGCTTCCACTTTGCAATAATACCACTTACAGTAGATCTTGGAATATCTAGGAGGGAAGAAATTTCACAAACTGACTTGTTGCAACGGTGGCATCCTATTACAGTATCACGTTCAAATTCAGTGAGCTCTTTAGAACGACCCATTCTTACACAAATGTTTGTGAAGGCAGACCGCATGGCTAGGTGGTTGATTTTATATACCTTTGGCAATGGGACTGAATGAAACAACTGAATTCAACGATTAAGAGGTGTGGCCCAATACTTTTGTCCATATAGTGTGTGTGTATGTATGTATATATATATATATATATATATATATATATATTACTCTTGTGCTGTGGCATTGCTTGAGTGTCTTACTCCTCAGCAACGTGACCATTGTCACGAGCTTGTGGGTCACTGTGCAGCCCACATAAAGTTCATTCATCACTATGAATTTTTCATAAATGTTGGTGAATTGAGTGGTCCGGCAGGTTTGTTGACCTCTGCTGGGCAATACAATGTATTTTTACAAAGGGTGCTGAGTTGAAAGGTCATCTTCTGCAAGGATGTGGAAAATCATCAGGATTGCACCTGGCACAAACAAAAGCGTTGCCTGTCCTTAATCACAGTGGCAAATATGCTTTATAAGTAAACATGCTTTCATGTCTCATATGGCGTTACATTTTAATAATTTAATTTTAAATATACCCTCCGTGTACCGTGTACTGATGGTTTTGTATTGACATACTCAGGCGGACACTTTTACAGTGACACACTCTGACTGCCACACTCTGACTTCACATTTGCACGCTAACATCCAAGACTGATGCGTGACACACACTGACTGGTGACACACACTCTGCCTGTTCACTCTGACAAGTCTGACATGTTTAGAGTGAAAGATATTCACAAACTGAAGATGCATGAAACACACCCCTGCTGACACTTTAAAAACACCCACACACACAGTGTCCATCTCTCCCCAAACTTGAAACTCACAAACTCTAAACTCACAACTGAACAAATGTCTTGGTAGTACCTAAGCAATATCCTCATCTATTTTAGTTAATTTAGTATGAAAATTCCTATATTTTATTGCTAGTAGGAAACCTTAATGGCAGAATCCTGACAGTGTCCGCCACTGTGTGTAACAAGTGTAAGAGGAAGTTAAAACCATCAGTACCATTAAGCTGCCAAACGCCAATGCCACTGTCTTCAATGATGGCACTATATGGGAATTCCCCCCAAAGGACAAGTACTCCTCTTAAAGAGTTCTAATGTGCACAGTGTGCATAGTCAACAGAAAACATACATTTTCTCACATAGATGCAATGAACAAAATACAGATGGACACCATGAATAAGTGATACTGTTTATCATGCCTGTTAACTCATTCCATAATTGCCAAAGTGACCAGTTCTATTATGTCGCACCAGGTCAGCAGACCTCTAGTGAAACAAGAGGGGGGGCAAAGGCTCTTTCAGTGAGACAGAAAAATCACATCAAATAAATTGCATTGGTAACAGACTTCAACAAGAAAAGATCTAACTTAACATCCTAGTAATGTCAGCGCACAGCACAAATGGTCCACACCAAGAGTAGCAACAGAAACTGCCAAACTCTTGCCATGATTCCAGGGGGTGACATCACTTTCTGCAGTTGCTCAGCAAACTCTGTTGCACCACCATTACAAACAATGAAGATTTATATTGAAGACTAGAGCTGTTCCTTCAGTTCTTACAGCTCCAAAGGCACACAGTTTGACAGGAACTGAGTTTGATCACTTGAATTGTCTAATCTACATACATCCAGCATATGTTGTTGAAATGACAAATCACTTAGATTTTTCAATAAAAAATCAACTTCCAACTTTTAACGAGAAATCAGACTGTACATTCATATTTTTTAATGAATTAAAAATTTACATTTATACAATATGGATATACACATGCTCCCTAATTTGCCATTTGTTACAGTTTATTACATTTGTTTTCTTTGATAATGGTGTGCAGATAATTCTTGAGGAATCGCTTGAAAGCGTGATTGAGTTTTGTCATATGTCTGGTGGGGGGATGGGGATCCGGAGGCTTGTGTGATTGGCCCCCATCCCCCCTTCCCTCTCCTCCCTTCCTCCTGTCTCCCTAGACATGGACATAATACCTCTGTGTCCTGAAGCTCAGTGGAAATGGAGCCTTTTATATCTCACCACAGCCTATTAAGCCTATTACTTCACATCTGCTACACGAGGCGAACGTCATTCAGAACCTGACTTCTAATGTCCTTCTCACGGTGGTTTCGTCTATTTATATGCAATGGAGTGGACTCAGTGCTAGAGGTGCTGGTGTGAAAGAGAACTGGCGAAGCAGTGGTGCCTGAGCACGTGTACCCTCACCCCAGGAGGTCAACTGCCAGGGAAACAGACTGAAGCTGTTCCTGTCTTTACTCATGAGAGAAGGCATACAGGTGAACACCTGGACCAAAGGGAGGCTGTACAATGTTACAAGTGTTCCAGAGGTTCTGCCAGGGGCATTTTGGGCACAACGCAGTTCTCCTCCTTTCCCACCCAGTGGATGTCCAGGTTGCCCTCTGTGGGGCTGGAGCTGGGTGAGTGGCGGCGGCTGTCCAGCGATGAAAAGGTGGTGAACTGCACCCTCTTCCGCTTGCTGGTTGGGGAGTGTAGGGACTCGCTGCGGACAGGCTTGGCCCGGAGCGACCCCTCGTCTTCCAAGGAGTTGGCGCGGTGTGGACAACTGGTCCTTCGTCCTAGCAATGCCGAATTCTCCACCCCCGTCCCAATGTCGATGACAGTGGTGGCATGCTGGTGTTGCTGGGTGGGGGTGCCTGGCATGGTCATTACCAGCTCAGCATCGGTGCCCAGCCATACCCAGTCGTGACGATGGCCAGGGGGCTCCTGTGCCTCCGAGGGCACCTGCTTGCGGGCGAACTTGACCACGTAGGAGATACAGTTGACCAGGAAGACCAGGATAGCCAGACAGAAGACACCGAGCAGAGCGTACATACCGATCTCAAGGTCGGAGAAGGGGTGAGAGGCCTGGGTGGGGTCACTCGCCACTTCTACCTCCACCTCCACCTGCGAGGGGAAGTTAGTGTAGCCCACTAGGTTGCTGTGATCTCTCCCAGTGCCTCCGTTTTGTGGGCTGACAACATTCAGAATGTTCCTAACACTCCCAGTGTCACCGACTCTGCCCGCGCTGTCCTGGAAGGTGGACCTGGCAGTGGTGGTGACCTTCCGATTGGTGCTCTCCTCACGGGCGAAGGTGGAGCTGCTGGCCAGGCCCTGCTTCAGCCAGGGCGCCTTGCGCTCGCTCTCCGGCTCCTCACCGTCATTGCCATAGTCACTGCCACTCCTGCCTCTCGGGCGGGGGCCACTGGCCTGAAACTTGACCTTCAGGCTGCCACTGCCCACAGCTAGCGTACTCTTCCGCTTTGACTTTTGGCACTCCTCACTGATCTGAATCTCCACTTTCACCAGCGCACCCTGACCTTCGCCCTCGGCTACCACGGCGGTGGGGACCTTCCGCACCGACAGCACGCCCGTGTCTAACGAGGTCACAGTCAGTGTGTAATAGCTGGGGTCATAGATGTCCAGGGGCGTCAGTGAGCCATCACTGAATTGGATCCAGGAACTTATCAGGGCTTCCTGACAAACAAGAGAACAAATAAGTTGTTCCCATGTGACAGGGACAGGAAAATATCAAGATTCCTTTTCTTTGTAACGGACTACATGAGTTTTCCCATTGGTTATAGTAAAAAGTATATAGTTATGAGTATCACTGAATACCCATTTCTTTTCTATGTTCACACACAGGTAAAATTGTGACATATAACTTTCTTATGCACACATTCCTAAATAAATTTTAAGTGGAACAGTGGAAACCAAAAGTTTCTGAATTCTCAAAATTCTGTCAACTAATAGCAAACAAAAACTTCAATGATCTGGAAATTGCATTTTACATGTAACATCACCTGCTTTGGGCTCTGCAGCACTTCCTGTGTGGTAGCTGTGGCGACAATGGCCCTGTTGCTTCCTGGGCTGAGCTGCAGGGAGAGGGAGAGGCCAGTAACCAGCTGCACCCCCAGCTCTGTGATGGTCACCTTGTCGTCCAGCACTGTCACCATCTTCTCAGCCAGGATGGAGTCCGAAAGTGGAGAGATCACCTGTTCCGAGATATGCATAGACAGAAGGGCTCTAGTTGAGAGCAATTCAGATAACAAGGAAATAGCCGTGACAAGCACGGTCCCAACTGAGTTATGACGGCCAACATTTACCTGGATGGCTGTGACCCCAACATCTCTGCCCGACAGGACCCTCCCGGCCTGCAGTCTGGCAATGCGCGGGTCCTCTACTTTCAGGAAGTAACGCACCAGCTTAGTGACGTCCACCAGCCAGTCTGCGCCGAGGAAGTAGGCCAGCGGCTCTCGTGAGTCAGACTGATCGGCCACAAAGTGCGTCAGTACCCTGACCAGGGCATGTTGGAACTGTAGCATGCAGCCCTTCATCTTGCGGTCTTCCTCTTCCTCGCTGTCCCAGCTGAGCCTTGGGCCAAAGGAGAGGAGGCACATAGCATTGATGATCACTCCACACACCAACCTCATTGGACCTCCCCCCTGGAATATAACTGTGTTTTCCTGATATCCTGATATTTATTTTAACAACAGAGGTCCCTGATGATTGTACCTGATAAAACCAATATTATATTCAGTACTGTGCAAAAATCTTAGGTAAACATTTTTAAAAACTGTAAAGCGATGATGCTTTGAAAAACAATTAAATTAAAAGTTTCTAAATATATTTAAAAAAACTATAAAGAGTAATAAACAGTTTAAAAAAAAGATAAAATCTATATGTGGTGTGACCACCCTTTGTCTTTAAAACTGCATCAAATCTCTTTTTTTGCATCTTGAAGAACTTTCCACAGTTTTTCTACAGACTTTGGTTGTCTTGCTTGCTTCTGTCTGTCTAGGCAATCCAAGACTGTCATGTTCTTCTTTCGGAAAATTAATGTTTGGAAATCTAAAAATTGTTTTTTTCTTCTGATACACTAATACACACACTAATGCAGAAGAATAAACATCAAATACTAATTTATGTAAAAAACCCATGGTGCCTGAGATTCTTGCACAGTAATGTATGTAGGTGCTAAGGGGCATCAGCATGGCATAATGGACTGTTGTCTATTGTTCTACAAGGTAATTAAAGGTACTTTGGAACATATAGTCTAAGGACAATAACTGGCCACCCAATTTAGCTTGTCATATGCACAAACTTGTATTCTAAAATTCTCCTATTGTTGAATTATTTCATTTTTTTGTATTTACATACATGTGAGTTTCTGAAAGCAAAATGTATATACTTCTCAGAGTAGAAAAGTAGAAAATGGAAGATTGAAATTGTCCTTTTCCTAACTTTTCAATGTTCTCTTGTTCTTTTTTCTCTGGATTTACCCTCTCACACTCACTTTATTCATACACTATATGGACAAAAGTATTGGGACACCTACACATTACACCTACAGGAGCTTTTATGAGATCCCATTCTAAATCCATAGGCATTAATATTGAGTTGGTCCCCCCTTAGCAGCTATAACAGCTTCCACTCTTCTGGGAAGGCTTTCTACAAGATTTTGGACCTTGTTTTGTGCACTGGGGCACGCTGGAACAGAAAAGGGCCTTCCCCAAACTGTTTCCACAAAGCTGGAATCATAGATTTTTCCAAAATGTCTTGGTAAGCTGAGGCATTAACATGTCCCTTCAGTGGAACTAAGGGGCCTACGCCAACCACAGAAAAACAACCCCATAGCATCATCCCTCCTCCACCAAACTTTACAGTTGGCACAATGCAGTCAGGCAGGAAAAGTTCTCCTGGCATTTGCCAAACCTAGACTCGTCCATCAGACTGCCAGATAGAGAAGTGTGATTCACCACTCCACAGAACATGTTTCCACTGTTCCAGAGTCCAGTGGCGGCGTGCTTTACACCACTCCATCTGACACTTGGCAGAGTGCTTGGTGATGTAAGGCTTGCTTATAGCTGCTTGACCATGGAAACCCATGCCATGAAGCTCCCGGCGCACAGTTTTTGTGCTGATGTTAATGCCAGAGGAGGTTTGGAACACTATGCGCCTCAGCACTAGGTGACCCCGCTCTGTAACTTTACATTGTTGTGGTTCCTAAAAGCTTCCGCTTTGCAATAATACCACTTACAATTGATCGTGGAATATCTAGTAGGGAAGAAATTTCACAAACTGACTTGTTGCAACGGTGGCATCCTATTTCAGTACCACACTCGAATTCAGTGAGCTCTTTAGAACGACCCATTCTTTCACAAATGTTTGTAAAGGCAGACTGCATGGCTTGGTGCTTGAAGGCATCATTGTATGATTCATAATATCAACTGGTTGTTGATATTTAGGTGATGTCAAACTATGGCATTGTATGGATGCAGTGTGGACCTCCCTTAGATGAAAAATTCCACTTTTAGCTACAGTAAATATGCTAAAATCATCTGCACAAGATCTGCAAGGGTTTTATGCCAACAAAATTACCATCCACTACAATACCCGTGTCTTTTTTCTTTCACTGCAAAGATCTAACTTTCCTACCCCTCCTAAAAAAATCCTGCCTCAAGTTTCTTTCCACAGTTCTTTCCTGCCAGAACTTCACATTTCATTTGACACCCTCTAATGCCTATGGATTGTATCCAGGTTTTCCTGAATTAGTTTTGTTTAGCCTCAGCTTCTATCTTAGTGTCTTCAGCAAACACATGTAATGGCTTCTTGCCTTCTCTTACTTAAATGTCCCTCTCATTTGCTGCTCTCCTTGTTCAATATGGAACCCAGCTGTGAACTGAAATTTGTTGGGCATGATTTCCCTTTGTGGAACCGATGTTGACTAGCACTTAAAATGCCATTTTACTCAACTTCTTAATACCATTCTTACAGAGTATACACAATGCTGGTTACACTCCCTGCCTGTAATTCCTTGGGTTGGTTTCATCACTTTTACATAGCGCCCTACTTACACTATTCTGGGATTTTGTATTGAAAAGAAATAAAGCTGCTAATTAGTTCCTACGTAAGAAGTTTTCTTCCCGTATCTCACACTTTGAATCAGCGTTAACAAACAGCATTTTTTTCAATTGTTTTTTAAGGTTTTAACAGGTTTTAACAAGCCCTCATAGAAATACTAATTTGATGTGTCTGCAGTGCCCTTGGAGTTGTAAAGTAACTGACCCTTCTCACTTTGAATAGATCTGACTTTCCTTTTTTTTAACCATGGTATTGAAAAAGGCACTTAAAATTTTGTTTAATGCCTTCTGCAATTTACTTTTCAAATTGCTTTTTCGTTCTTCTTATTTCTTTTAAACTATCACCCACATTATACAACTGATTTATTGCCTCTACGTTATATTTAAAAAGCGTCTTCTCCGTTTTGAAACTGTTCCGTAAAGATGTATCGATCCACTGGGGAGCCCTTTTGTTCAGTTTCTCTTCTCTTGCATTCAGCATGGGTATATTTTTGAATCATAAGTATTGTTCTTTTGAAAATGCACCACTTCTCAATCACAATTTCATCTTCTGAAAGTTGTTGACTGTCTATACTGTTCAGGTAGTTGGGCGTCCTATTGAATATTAGCCTTTCTAAAGTAGTTGAGTTTTATAGGAATGCATATAGCAGCTCACCATTTCCAACAAAAAAAGCTTAAAAGGTAATAATCTTATGATCGCATGAATGTGGAAACTCTTACTCTACTTTCCTCATATCTGTATGTTAAACTGAATGTAAATTCAGCTGCCACTCAGTCAATTGGGTTTTATCATTGCACCATTACACCCACCCAACTGACTACTGCATATATTCTACTTGGGTCAAGCGTGTCGACCCTGGGGCATCCTAGAAGATTTTACCTCCTGCTGGCCACGATGGGCACCCTCCAGCCCTTGATCTGGCTTAGCTCAGTGTCAGACACCTCGATCTGCAGGGGAAGGCTGGGGATCCACACGCTCATCTCCAGCTGGGCGCTCAGGTAGTGGTAGGTGAAGTTCACCGCCATCTTCACCTTGCCCTTCATCTCCTTCCCATTCACAAAAACGTAGTCGCACTGGTCTGACACCTGGGGTGGGTAAAACAGACCCAGAAATGATCATGGTTGGTTGTGTTGTCATGTTCAATGTATGTAATGTGGATAAAAAATACATATCACTCTAAGCAGTTCCCATTTTGAAGTTCCAGATATCTCCTAGGAACCTGATTTTTCAGAAATAATGTTGACTAGAAGAGATGTAGAGATTTAAAAATCCTATTAAAAAGTATTTAAACAATGATATTAAATTAGAGTGCTGCTGACACAAAGCATTGTTTTTCTGTATTTTTGAAGATGGAATTAAAGATATTTTTCCTACATCCAGTTAGTTACTGTGCTTTGTCCTCATGGTAAGCGGAGTTAAAAATATCCCTCGCTGACAAAGGTGGCATGAGTGTTTAATGGTCACATTTTTCCCAGCATGTCTGGCACCTCATCTATGGTAGTAACTCTCAGCCTTGAAAGGTTATCTGTAACATCAGCCGTCCAGGAGAGCCCATGAAGGCCATCAGGAGTAAAGTACTTTTGAGATCCCATCTACTTAATCAATCAGAAGAGTGAGATTGATCTGTTTTCTGAACTCTGTACTGAAAAGAAAAAGAAAAATAGCAAACAGCATTTAGAAGTGGGTGTTTCCCTTTCTCAAACAGATCACGTATGCCAAAGTGATTAAATATAAATGATTCCTTGTTAATGGGGGAAATTTATTAATAAGCAAGATGACATGGTTTGTTCTAAACCCTGTTCAAGGGGTTTTAAAAAACAAAGGTAAAATACGTAAAATAGTTTTTTCAAATTATTAAGCGTGCAAAAAAAAAAAAAAAAAAAAGGAATCCTGTAGTCAAATGGCTCAAACTTTAGATCATATTTGCTATATCAATTTAATCCTCAGAATGTGAAAATCACCCAATTCATTGCCCTCTTGTTTATGGGCACTAGGCTGATGTTCATGGGTGCATTAAATGTAATTAGACATCTGTATTGTTACCATCTGTACATAAAAAAAAATTAAAGTGGAACAGTTATGACCTTCAATGACCTTTCATTTATGTACAGCTTTTGTTCAAAGGAGATTTGAAATTATTATAAATGAGACATTTGAAATTGATACACTGAATGTTTCTTAATTAAGCGCCATAAATATATCCCAAACCATCTTAATACACTCAATAAATTGTTCCTTGCTCTTGGAGAACAGCGGCAGTACAGCCTAGCAGTGGTAATAAACACTGAATGTACGGCTAATTTTCCATAATCAGTGACTTATGTTAATTTAATAAAAAACAACGCCAGCTCCTCTGTTTATTTACTGCATTTAAAATGGTCCAAAACTTTTCTGTTGCTCAGCAAGATGCTCTCCAGTGTCTTGAGGTTTAATCAATGTATAAATTTTCAGGGCACTCACTTTCCACTGTTCTGTAGTTGCCTCAGAAGACTTGGGTTAAGGGGTATAAGTGACTTTGCTGCAAGCTTGCCGCGTGGTCTCTTGTTGCATCGACAGATCCCAGTTACACTGTGCAGTTGTCAGGCTACCGGGTGAGCAAATTACTCGGAAATCTTACACCTAGATCTCCTGGACTGACCCGGGTTAAGAGATTAATTCAGGGTGGGGGGTAGAAGAAAAGCTCTTAAGAACGATAAAGGTTGACACGACTTTTCGATAAACGCCAACTGACCCTGCCAGAAGACATTATCTACAATTCACCAGTATGTTCCAGGGTGAGGTTTTCTCCACTCACTGCCACCTCCAACACGCTGGGGGTCAGATTTCTCCTCTGTCCTTTTTAATTAGCTTTTTTAATGCTTACAAAGTCAAGTGTTTCCAAGCGCTTGCTCACCAATTGAATTTTCAAGACCGCCAGTGGGTAAAACAAACCACAACGTCAAATTAAAGACCACACTACATTACGTTGGACAACTTCAGGGCAAAGTGGCAAAAACGGGCCTCTGGACTGAGTTAGTCCCCCGACGGATGGCACAAATTTGACAATGACCTGATGAGGATAAAATGAGGGACGCTAACTGCTGGTGAGGCGAGCGAGGGGATGAGAAGAAAAGCCTTGCGCTACCGGCTCCCTGGGGCTCCAGCCAACGTTATTAATTTCACATCGACTCATTTATTTTATTGTCAAAGCCCTCCCCTTTGCACGTTGCGGTAAGCGCATTAAGCGACTAATGCTAGCGTAAAGAGATGCGTGATACATGCAGCCGGGGATGTTTTGCTTTGCTAAATGGCTGCCTACAGAGCAGCAGGATTAATCTATGATTGTTGCTCTTGTAGCTTTTTTTGTTACTTTTTTACATGTTAAAGGGGGAAAAAAACACTTTGTAAAGTCACAGAATCAAATCTGACACAAAAAGAAAGGAAAACGAATGTGCTTAATTACTATCTGGGCTGGGATAATTATTTGGTAATGTGTGACTGGAGTGTAACCGGGTAAATCATTGTAGCAGCGGTCTCCTGTCAAGGACTGTTGGAGTATGCTGTACTGAGCTATAAGGAAAACAGCAAGACTAAAGTGGTACATCTTAAAGCACCACAATGCTGCAAGATGACATAAATATGCCATCCATAATTTGTGGAAAAGCACACTGGTCCAGTTTTACTCAACCAATGCAGCAACGAAGGTGATAGCAGGTTTAAGAAGCTGGCCGTTGGCTTACCTCCTTAGCTTCTGAGGAAAACACCATAGTTCACTGGATACACAGCTTGAGCTCCAGCCCTGCTCTAAACAGTTCAGGGCAGACACTTGTTGTTAAGAACAGACTAACTTCAGCAACAAGGTCAGCAAGAGGAAATGGCCAGCGAGATTCAATTTAACATTAATAACCCATAGGACAATGTGAAATACTACGCCGTTTGGGTGCTAAGATATCTAGCTACCTCGCTGTACCATTATGTGGTAGGTTGATATTTTTGCTTTTTTGATAAGTTTCATGTGCTGCTGAAGTAAATATCACAAACGCTGTTGTGTGACTCTTGATTAATCACCACACAGCACGGCAGTGAACCGTAATTAAACTGCTGCTAACGAGTTCATCGAATAACAACACTTGATGTGCTACAGTAGAAACACATATGCACCATTGTATTCGACTACTTTTCACGTTTTTGTTGTGAAGTGCATTCAACTGTAAATATAGCTGGCTTTCCAAGGACAATGCCCTCTGAGATACAGTAGTGAATCTTTTTTTTGCACTTTGAGAGTCACTGAGGGTTCCCCAGAGAGACAGCAAAGTTAACTAATAGTATCTTTTCCCAGGTTCGGCTTGTTTTTTTCGAGCCATGGGAATGCATGTCAGCATGCAGTTACTCATGGCTGGTTCTGAGATTTGGAGGACTTTGGCAGAGCAACTTTAATAATTCATAGAAGATCTGAAGGGGCCTTCATACACTCCCACTCACACGACGCTCGGCAGTGAGCCCACCTTCAGGATGTCCTCATCAGTGGAGCGGCAGTCCGTCAAATCAGAGACGTCTGTGATCGATCCGTCCTCTTCCACGGCCACGGTCCTCACCGGCACAGTCACACGCTTCCCGGTTAACACCGCTGTGTTCAGGATCTCTGCGTCCTGTTGAGATAAAACACACAGCGTTGAGCAGCTGGTGGCATTTGGAGAACCAAAGCATAAGTAAACTGAAGAGAGGTGTCACATTTGACTTAGGAATGCTTAGATATATATCTCAGTTAAAAAGGTAGAAAACATTAAATTGGTCTGTACTATTTTAAAATGAAAACCAGATCTAATGTTGATGAATACCCATTGCATCTCCATTCAACCGGTGAGGAACAATTCCTATCTTGTTTTTATAATGTATACTGCATTTTTATTTCAGCATAAATTTCACACTTACGATTATGCATATGATTATGCATTCATTTATCTTGAAGTAGTTAAGCATACCAGTTGAGATGCAAATAGTACTGCAGACATATTTTAGAGTGCCAATAGTCGGAAAACTATTGGCACACAAGAAATAAGCAAATACGTCCTTTTTGAAGAAAATGTCTTATGAGTGCAAAAGAAAGGGCTATTCTCAAAATGTTAGAACAGACATCAGAATGGAAGAAAAGGAAGGCGGAGAAAACTAAAATCTAATTGGCTTTTCATGGCCTTTCATGGCTGGGAATTTATAATTTCATCATCCCTAAATGAACGGTTTCCTTTGTGAATTAAACGCCCTGAAGTCCCCTGTGAGTCCTCTTTATGGTAATGAATCATTAATGCAGGACTCTGCCTCTAGTAGGTCATTATGGAAGGCTTTAAACAAAAAAGAAAACAGCTAGATCAATATTTAAGGAAAGATAATGTAAAAAACATGTAACAAATCCTGAAAATTTCTCAATTTCAGATATTCTCTCAGGTACTTCTCCCACCATTTGTTACAATAATAAAGCACAATACTTTCCAAGCACTCAGAACACAACAATCCCTGAAGAATCACAAGGCAGAGGTCCAGTATAGGGAAATAGAAGCAGAATTTAACTGCAGTCAGTCCAGCCAAGATTACAATAATGCTGCTCTTTAGTTAATCTCAATGGAGTTAAGATTCACCCAGTTGTGACCCTTCAACACTTGCACAACCCAAACTCTCTCACTCTCATATAGATTTTACTCAGAGAGGTATATGAACAAATATACTATGAATATTATATGTCACACACACACGTATACAGTATACTGAATTCTACTAAAGGGGTTTATTCAGTGAAACACATCAAGGTCATTTACAAGTTTACTGATCAACATGATTGACCCGATACGATTATGCACAGACCTGACAACTTCATCAACATAATTTCTGTCTTTCCCAAAATAACGACCCCTTACTGAACGAAATTCTCGTAACTAAGTGTTGCATAGCAGCTGTTCTTTTGCTTGGAGAATGAAGCCATTAATCTAACATTATTCTATTTAGGTTAATTATACACATTTCGCTAAAGGGCAAATAACACTACAATGCTTTTATTTATTATATTTCAAACTGTAGCACCTCAGTGAAGGGTGAGATAAATTGTGAAATTTTTTATTATTAGAAATTATCTGAAATAACTGTCTCAATTGTTTTTTTGCCCCCTTCCTTCAGATATGAGATTTAAAAAAGCTATAAAGTGAATTATGCAACTGTTGGTAGGAGGTATTGGCACAGTTTTCAGTTTTTGCGCCATTTTAAGTGACTCAGCAGCTTTTTTGTCGAATATTTGGGCGAAATTTGACTGTCATCAAGGACAGGAATGAGTGAATAGTCTACAGTACATGCAACGGCAACAATGTGTCAACAATCACAATCAATTATACAATGACACATGAAGGCACAGGGTTCTGTGAAAAAAATGGTGACAATCTCTTTCAAATAAATAAAATAGACTCATTATTAATTACTTACTTTATTCCAGGTACATACTAGAAACTGATAATAGGAGGCATGATAATGTGATAACACACTCTTGAGTTTAATTTGTGTTTCTTACTTGTGCCAGAAGTATCAATCCCAGAGGCTGATTGGTTAGCTAAATAGTCAACTGAATAAAGGAGGAAAGGCAAGCATGAAGGCTACAGCTCAGTGTTATCATGCAGAGGGCAGAGGAATGGAGCTTCCAAAAACTATTTATCAGTTTGTAAACTTTCATGGGTGAAAAGGATTTTGCATTGGAAAAATGTTGTTCAAGACATAGTGAACCATCAGCTCTGCTGGTGAACCCCCAGGAGGATCCTGTCTGTAAAATATCAAAACCTTAGAGGAGGGGGTACTTTTATACTAGTCGCAGTTATTTTGATTTTAAATAAACTCATCTGCTGTAAATCATATTATAGCGACCGGAGGAAGCTGTCGCTCTGTTGTGGGCCGATCACTTTTTTTAGTTTGCGCAAAGGCTCATGGGACCACTAATGTTCGTGTTAGTTAATTATGATTTAATTGTTGTTTTGTTAATGCTGTGTTGGTTAATTGGTATGGTTGTGGTTTTAGTGATTGTGTGGTCCCGAAATAGTGTTAAATGTTTCTTAGATATGTGTTACCGTGAATGTGATATGTGTATTGTGTAATGACATCCTGTAAATTTTCTGTTCATGGAGATCTCGCGTCTCGCCACAATATGTTAATTCAGAGCACAAAGTCACTACGGTCCATGATTGAGTATCCCTGCCCTAGTGGGTTTTAGCTAATGAGAAGATAGTGGTGGGCCCCTTGGAGGGATTTCTACAATTTGCAATTTAATTTATTTTTCAAAGCAGCACAGTTTACAATTTCTACATCCACTTATACAGCTGGATATTCTACTGAAGAACCACTTCACTGGCCCATTCTACAACGACAATGTCTTGTCAATACATTGACCTGTCATTTGGATAACTTAATATTTTCCAAAGTAGCTTTAAGACAAAGGCAACGGTCCATTGGATCAGGCATTGCTATTATACTAGAAGACAATACAATTGTCATAATACTTCACCAATATAAATCACACTGTATGTATCACACGCTGATGGAGAAATAACTGTTTGGAAATTTCCTCATCCTTGAAGATTCAGATTCTGTAAAATGAAATGCTGATGAATACCTGCTTTCAGCACTTAGTCGTGCCAGGTACATTACAATACCTCATTCTCAAAAAATTGCAACTAAAAGGCATTCTCTTGATCAGAAAGGCACACAATGCTGGTAGGAAATAATCATCCAAATTGCTTCACAGCAATGGTTTCAGAGATAGGGATTATATTACTGATTAAGCGTGGGTCAGTGAACATAAAAGGAAGGAATAAAAATAGTTCAATTTAAATCAATCAAATCTGACACTATAAACAAGCCACATCAGTCAAATTGAGGGTGTGAGAAAAAGTTTGATAACATTTAGGCACAGTTTGATACTTTGAGACTATGAGTTTTAAAAAAAATGGAAAGAACATGGCAAAACCAGAAAATGAAACATGAGAGCGATAGAGAGATACCAGTCTTTATACACATTTATTCCAGGTACACAAAAATGTCAGATCCTGTTCTTTACGACGGTATTGGTCCACATTAATATTCTCATAATGCATTTTTTTAAATCTTCCAGAAGTTGGCTACATTGGTTGTTTAAAGAATGAATGCCTTAAAAAGGGCTAGGCTGGTGCTTACCATGACCAATGGCGCCAACCCTACAAAGTCCCTCTGAGTGGTGTAGATCATCATGGTGCCCTCGTAGACACTTTTGCTGTCCTCTGGAAGCTCGAGTTGCCAGGTGATCACGTGGCTCTCAGACTGGCCGCTCAGCCCTTCCGCCTCAAAGTCCAGCTGCATGATCTCCAAGGGCGTGCTGTCTGGCCTGAAAGAGAGTGAAGAGAAGTGACCTTCAGTGGACAGTCACCACACAGTGTGAAAGTCATGTGACAGCAGACACATACTTAACCAGCACACAGTGCAAAAGTCATGTGACAGCGAAAGCACCCTCAACCAAAACCAAAGTCATGTGACAGCGAACACACACTCAACCGACAAAAGTCATGTGACAGCCGGCACATTGTGCAAAAGTCATGTGACAGCAGACACACTCAACCACCACACAGTGCAAACGTCATGTGACAGCAGACGCACACTCAACCAGCACACAGTTCGAAAGTCATCTGACAGCAAACGCACACTCAATCAGAACACAGTGCCAAAGTCATGTGACAGCAAATGCACACTTTTTTTCTTCTTATCCCGTTTATAGTTCTAAGAGAGACACATAGAGTACTGAGGTCTTAACACCTTCTAAACCCAGCCTCTGTAGTTGAACTCCCTTTCATTACCTCAAAACCAAATGTACATTTTTAAAGCTGATTCCACCTTTCTAAAAATGAAAACATATTTTCTCCATTCTGTTTTTTCCACTAACTGTTATCAAAGCAATGTATCTACCAACGAGAAAAGATTAAACTTGCTTAACTTAATTTCTGTAAAATATAACAAATGTGAGATCACCACATCCCACTGAATGCTTATTGTCTAATCCTTCTGTCCTGATTCAAGGGTTTTTCTGTCAAGCAGACGTAGGTTTGGATTAAAGGATACAGAGTAATTTTGGCAAGTGATGGTGCACTGTGCCCTACGTGTGGGTGACAGTGGGTGACAGTGATTGGTGAAGATTGATAGCCACCAGCCCCCCGTTACTCAAAATTAAATACCAACTGTCAGAATGTGAGCAACCACCAGTGACAAAAGGGTACCCATACTTACCACTACCATGAACGCATAACCTCAGTTTCAAATGTACATGTTATGCTTTATATACTGTGTATAAGCATCTTCCAGGTTACAAAACTAAGCCTATCTCCCTCAGGGTTCAAACCTGCAACCTACTTGTCATAAATCCGGTAACAGTACAATGGTTAAAAATAAAAATCTGGTGTTCTGAAGTTAAGGAGCCTTAACTCATACATATACACACACAGCGGGTGAAATAAGTATTGAACACGTCACCATTTTTCTCAGTAATTATATTTCCAAAGGTGCTATTGACATGAAATTTTCACCAGATGTTGGTAACAACCCAAGTAATCCATACATACAA
>JAOVYW010000036.1:2286678-2300464 GCA_025775045.1 Hiodon tergisus
AAAGTCGGCAAGAAGCCGAAGAACCCGGAAGTGTGTTTTCCGATTATTCCCGAACCAAGCACGTCGGCGTGCTACACCCTACTCCTAAATTTCAGATCAGTCTCTCCTCCATTCGAGGAGAACATGGTGAATATTTGCTCCTGCACAGTGATCGATATAATTACCTCTACAGGCTTAGACTGCTCCCTATAACTCTGCGTAAAGTGACTGTAACACAGGGGTCGCTCCATTTCCTATTAGTCTGTGTCGGCCTATGAATTTTTAACATGCTGAATCTAAATTGTTATACAGCGTTTCAAATTGGTTTTACTTCCGCCCACTGTCCAGATGTTATATACAATGCCTTGTATGATTAGTGTGATGCAAAACAAAGTGCAATCAGGTAAATCAAATACGATAAAAAGCAGATTTTAAAGAAAGTAAGCAAACCAAGACAACAGCCTACAACAGACCACCAACCTCTTTCCCACGCACCGCACACACAAACACATACACTCACACTTTGTTCTTAGTGTAATTCTGCTATCTTGAGATTCAAGTATGAACGCCATACCGTTTTCAAGTACAACCTTTAGAGACAAGCAGCACATCAGCCAATGAACTGAGGGACCTACAACACCAGGGGGCAGAGCAAAGTGAACCTGAGAGCAGGTGAGGTAGAGGAAGGACAAATCTCTTCTCCTCACCCTCACGTCAAGTCCCAACCTTCAGCAGCAGCGCTGAACAGGCAGCCCTGTAAGCACAGAGCGGACATTGTCCTCTGTGTCAGCAGCTCCAGAGGTAGACACAAAAGGGCTTTTTATTCCCCCAATATACTCAAGGGAGGAACCCCCCCAAACCCCTCCACCCGCCTATAATAAACCTGCACACACACACACACCCACCCACACACACACACCATCCTTCTCTTTCTCCCTAACTCTCCCTTCCCTGTTGAGCGTCTCAGTGCACTGAAACAATGGGTGCTTGATGAGCTAGGGGACCTCGCTGAAAGGAGAGGTGAACTCAATATCTGGACCCAAGAGCCTGTGAGCAAAGCACTCTGGATGGCAGGAAGCAGAGCCCCTTTGAACGTGCAAGTCGGCTGGCACTCCAAACAATGCCAGACAGAGACAATCTGTTTTTGTGATATGGTTTACATCGATAGGCCCGTTTTATCACAAAATGTGTCTCCACACCTTAAAATGTATTTATACATGCTTACAACAGCAATATATTATAAGTTCATGCAAACATAGCAGAAATGTGCATGAAAAGCCATAACATGTTAAATTAAAAAGGACGATGGAAATTTCTGTTATGTGAGGTAGAAACAGAGCACCCCTTCTGTCTGTTCACAACAGTGAATATTATCGATGCTGTTCATGTTCTCCTGCTTCAGAATGGTATAATAGATTGCAAGATCAATTGCCACATTAACAAGGTGTTGCAAAATTACCTCCTAGCTTACATTTTGTGAAAGTACAATACCATTTTCAGCAATGGGGGATATCAGTTACCATTTTCTTTAAAATATAGGAGCGAATAAAGCTAAATGACTGAATTATTGATGAGAGGTGGGCCATTTTAGCCGTCCAGGGCATCCGTGGACATAATGATAGCGACACCATCAAAGCAGCTCTCTCTCTTGCGATGTGTGGGTGAGGCCATTGATCCAGCTGCTTGGAATGGTGCAGCAGGAGTTCTTCCTCCGCCAGCTGAGGAAACCGAGGAAGGTTTCGGGAGACAACGTGGGGAAGACGACTCAGTCGTAGGATGCTATTAAAGGAAAGGAGGGTGTGGCACACAGACTGGAGAAACCCACAGGCCCACAGGCAGATCTGGGACACGCCCAGACTGAAAAGCAGCCCTGCAGTCACACCCACAAGTTTAAACTGCTTTAGCTTAATTAATAACAAATTGGGAATACCCTTTTTTCCCCCAATTGTAATGCCTCAACTCACACACCAGAGCTGCATGCTACCGAGGAACTTTCAAATTCCATACAGACATTAATCAATTCAAACACTGGACCCTGGCACTGTGAGGCACCAATGCTAAACACAGAGCCGCTGCTCCACCCCTGTTATTATCATCACTATTATTTGAATGGTACATTCTGTTCATTCACACATTTGAAGTCATTGGCACTGGAAACGGTCCGTAAAAACCTAATTTTGACTGTCTCATACCAACGGTGCTCTTCGTGGTCAAATCCAGCACACAGTGTGCCTGAAAGCAGGCTATGAAAAGGGTACAGTCTGACCTCGCACCACAACATCCCCCACAGCCCATTCTCTCCAGCCCCCATGTGGCAAACAAACACAAGCCCGAGTCGAAAGCTAGCACATCTATGTTATGTTATGAATTATGTCTCCGGGGTCCAGTTAGAAGATCACCTAAGGCCAAAAGCATCAGTGCCTTTTTTCCCCCCTCAATGGCCCTAGAGTCTAATCATTTATTAATGTGAGTCTGGAGAAATATTTGCTTGGGATCCCAAAGCCCCATTCCTTCTTTACTGTTACACTTTTCCCCAAACCTTGCTGTGTTTAATTGCTGTGTAGGCTGCAGCGTGGTGCCAGCGCAACACTGCATAGCAAATGAGAGGCATTTGCAGACTACGTCGAGGGTGACTCCATAGTGCTGATGCTGTCCAGCGAAGGCTCTGAATGACAGAAAGCCCGGTGTGTGAATCACTAGGCACAAGGTACCTGATGATGATCAAGGTTCATTGTTTCTTCAGCTCAGTGAGATCTGATAATCTACTGAGAATTTCCCTGATGACTCACTCAATCCGCTGTTTAAAATGCATATAAAAGAAAAAAATACAGTCAGAAGCCTAATGTATTTGTGAACACTGCAACTTTTTCTTCTATACTGTCTTTGGAATTGAAGCTAATCAAAGATAGCATGTTTCCGGGAATCACACACTGGGACAAAGTTAGTTTAATGCAGTCGGTACACTCTGATTTGCAGAGAAAAAAATACAAATTCATACAAAGATTGGCAAGCTGTTCTGAAATCCATAGTAACCGCGGATAGGGAACGTGCCGTAATGACTGGGGAAATTTGTGGACTCTGGGCTTCAATATCAGCCCACGCTCCTGTTATTTTTTTCTTCTTTTCTTTACAACTGTTAAAATGAATTGATTAGATTATCTGGATTATCAAAATTGTGCTCTTTGGTACTCATGAAGTCAAGAAGACTGGAGATTCAACGAGTGGGTTGGATAACGCTTTTGACACAGGTCCGAGGGTAGCTGTCAAATAATGTGGAACACCCATTTACTGAAGTCATAGCTGTCGTTGTTTTTCAGTCCCTATCTTCTTACACTCAAGTGAAAAAATATTTACACACAATTAAATATTTACACTCTACTTGTGACAGAAGAAGCTCTCACAGATCAATCAAAATTTGCTCTCTTCACAGTTACGCTGCGCTACTGATTCCTGAGTGGTCGATAATGAGGTAGACCTTTAATTCTCTTGTATTTTACTCCCTCAAGGCATCATTAACAATAGATAAACAAATCATCAGAAACTGCTCCAATAATCCAGGATCACAACATCAAATCTGGCTTCCGACTTCAGAGAAGATGAGCGTGAATGTTTCATGTGCTGGCGTACCATGCCAATGAGTGACCCCTGTTTACCTTAGAAGGCGAGTCTCTCCTCAGATGCAACATCCCTTGTTCTGGAACCCTTTGCCATCTACCCGCTTCTACCCTCTGGGGACCTATGGTTTGGTCTTGCTAATCATTTTCCCTCATTTGTTAGAGCAGCTGGTGTTTCAGTCACCTTCAGAAAACTAAACCATTATATTGAATCTGGGGCTTCCAATTTTATTTGATTTTCCCAAGCCAAAAGAATCGGCAATTATACTGTGTTGTGAATTGTAGCATACTAAATGATTGAATTTTGCAGGTGAGCATGATGGCTGCTGTTTTATAATGTACACCTTAAATTGATTATTGTGTAGGACATGGATGTGCTGGATTCCAGGTACTGTTGGAAGTGATTTTATATTGTGCGGCTCATTCGCTTGCTCTTTTTGTATTGTTTTTACAGTATGCTCCTGCCACACTGAATCACACAGACACACACTAGTGCTGTCCCTGGGTAAGCTGATGCAACATTGAGGTTCTGGTCCCGAAACCCATTCAAAACTCGATCTCCTATATCCAAGAGAGGGTGTAATGGTCCAAGACCACATAGTTCATATTTCCCTTCCCTGGGCTGCTTTAATACAGGAAGCTTTTACAATTAAAGTACCCCATCTATAGAGCTAGTGACATGTTTAAAGGGCTTTAGCACCCAAGACTGAGGTCACGCCCTCTCCCTAATTTCTAATAATTTCATTGTGGTATAGCTATGCCAAATGCACATGTCGGTTTAATAAGCTATCAACGATAACTCCACTGACCTGAATTAGCAGAAAGTCAGAGCGAGAGACCCTCCAGGGGAACCCACAGACAGCACTTCAGAGTGTTAGAACTCCCATGCGGAGGGTCTATTCACCATGGGTCACCAGCAGCTGAGTGGACTCCAGGGTTTTGGGAGTGGGGGATGAGTGCGGGCGGTGTTGTTAGCGTGTGATCCTTCGGTTAGCTTGCCTTTAAACTCAGCAGAGCGCCGCTCTCCTGGACAACAACCTCCCACCACCAGAACAGCGAGGGGGAAAAGCATGATGGATGACAGGCCCAGTGACGGTGAGCAAGGCTCTTCAGAGCGCATCAGAGCAGTCTAAGCCTCCATTACTCTTCCATTTACTCAGCGCTGGCCCAGCCACTCCTGGTCTCAGGTAGTTTGACTTTCTGGCTGGTGATGGATCCTGCTGCAGCAGGAAGGCTGCTTTTTCTTTAACCAGATTTTTTAAAAAGAGGGGTAGAGGTTCCAGAGAGAGGGTTCAATGGCAATTTGGCTCTTAATCAGGTGTCATGTCTAAGGAAGGTAAATTTTCATACTTTGAAATGCAAAGGATTGCATGTGTTCCTCTTCTGTAGAAAGTCGAGTCAAAAAGCAGAAACTTATCAGAAGGGCCAGAGGCACGATCGTATAGATCAGATATCAAACATGCATCCAGTTGACAATCGATGCATCACGATGTGGTGCATTCTAACAAATGTTGTTGAACAGTGCAACATTGACACTGAAGCCGCCAAATAAACAGAGAAAGGCCGTGACCTTTTCAAATGTCAGCCTATTAAATAACCCAACAATTTTTGGAAGCACATGTAAAATGTCACAGCATTCTACAGCATTCCTTATTCCACAAATTCCCAGGTCATGGTACAGCAATAGGCCAGTGGAAACCGGAAAGTTCCTCTGTTACTTTCTAAAAACTAAAAATAAAATAAAAAATGTATTTAAAAACTGTTAATGGAAACGCCAACCTTACAGAAACAAACAATTTGGTACAGATCCTGTAGAGAAAAATCCAAGGACACAATTTTTCCCCTGTGATGGCACTGCGCAATCTCAAGCCAGCAATCTGGAGATAAGAACATCATGTAGGGGTTGTCCTCCGTCCAATCGTACAAAGTGTCAGTTCTGAGGTAGAGTCCGTTTTGCAGCCGAAAGTATGTTGTTATTGTTGTATGCCAAATTGTAGTCAGAGAACTAAATTTATATTAAATTATTGTCTTAAGCTAATAAGCGTATATATATACACTACCGGTCAATAGTTTTAGAGCACCTCCATTTTTTCAGTTTGTATTGAAATTTATGCAGTTTAATGTCTCAATGCACTCTGAAATTAAAGCATAGAACAAACAAACAATTGAAGAGAAAAAATTTATCATGGAATCACTTTGTTTAACAAAATGTTATCAAATTTTTGACTCATCAAATTAGCCACCTTTTGCAGTTATAACAGCCGAATGTAGTCTTGGCATTCTTTCTACAATGGAAATCAAATATTGTTCAATATAAGTCATTCCCAACACTGTTGCAGAAGTTCCCACAAACGTGTTGCTTTGCTTTCACCCTTCTGTCCAGTTCATCCCAAAGCGGCTCAATGGGGTTCAAGTCTGGAGACCGTGCTGGCCATTCCATGATTTGAAGACTACTGTCTCTGTCTTTTCTTCTAAGGTAGTTCTGACATAGCCAGGAGGTTATGGGTTATGGGATGAACCCCATTACGCTTCCTCCGCCATGTTTGACTGTTGGTGTCACACACCGAGGAACCATCCTTTCGCTTACTCAACAGCATACAAAAACCTTGCAATTTCAAATTTTGATAAATCGGTCCATAAGACCGACTTCCAGTAGTCCACTGGTGGTGCTTCATGGCAAGCCTCTTTTTCTTATTTTGCCATCTTAGCAATGGCTTTCTTACTGCCACCCAAACTCTCAAACTTGCTGCTCGAAGTCTTCTCCTTACAGTTGAAACTGAGACTTGCTTATTTTGACCAGTGTTATGCTGTGCTTGAAGCTGTTGTCCAGTGAGCTGCCTTTCACGCAAGCTATTGACTCCTGAAACTTGTCTTTTGATTCTGTTGTGACTTTGGGTCTGTCAGACCTCTTCCAATCAGAGTTTCCTCCAGTTTCCAAGTGCCCATTGATAGCGTAGGAAATTATACTCACTGACACCTTGGCTTTCTTTGATTTCTGTAAAGGCAAGACCTATACTTTTCTGTCTGTCTTCCTTTTTCTCGCCATTATGATATCAATATACTCCTTCCTGCAGTTTGATACTGTCTAAATAAAGCTTAAGTGGGTTTAGTAACAAAGTCTGTAAGTAATCAACAAAAGTTGGGACACCTGTTATTTCCTTCCATTATTGCTGAACAGCTGACGTTGTGAACCCATTACTTGTTCCTTGAAAAAGGGTTTTTTGCATAACTCTGATACGCACATTATTCTGGAAAAATGGGGGTGCTCTAAAACTTTTGACCGGTACAGTGTACATGCGGCTGGCTTCTTCCATGCCTATAGATATATAGGAGTTATTTTACTCAATGACCCTTTCTAGTGTTTAGTGGGAGAGTCAACTATGTTTTTAAACATAGATTTTAGCCTATTTAACAGATTACGGAACTACACAAGAATAAAGAACCTCGTTAACTGTAAATAGAGATTCCTGATACCTGAAATAAAACAAACTACTAAAATTTTTAAAAACTAATTATCTTCTATTTTAAAGATTCAATTTTAAATGTAATCATGTTCGTTTTGACACTTCCCAGGGAACAAGACAGCGTTTACAGAGAGACAAAGATCACTTCTTAGGGTTAATTACATTTCAGATTCACAGATGGTTCCTGACACCCAACCAAGTGAACCGCAAAGACAAACCCAAGTATGATGTCTCAGTTCTCCAGCTCATATCTGCAGTACGCGGTGGAATTACATGTCTCTCACACAAATTCCCCACCAGCCCCATCTCTGCATCCAGGGGTGTGGACCAGAGGACGGCATCACCACCATCTCTCTGCACTGGACAATGGACAAACTTGAAACCTGGGAGGGAGGTGATCAGTCTTATTATTGACCTCAGCGGTGCAGGGGGCACTGACAAAACGCCCAACGCAGTGAGAACGGCATTTCCTACCTACTCACACCCTCCCACAAAAGCCCAAAGCAAGCACATTTCAATACGTGATTATCTGTTTGTTTGTCTTCATGGGTTCTCTTGGTGATGTCAGGCAACGACGAACTTTGACTGAGAGTCTGGTTTCATGTTGATGAGACATAGCCCTTTAGGCAGGTAATCCTTTCTCTCCAAGAGGGAAGCGTTCCTGCCGGTGACCTATTGATTCAGACTTCAACCCAAAAAACCTTCAAAATTTCAATTCAAACAAAGCCATCTCCACAAATATATTATTCATTGTTTTTTACACATTGTTATTTTTAAACAATATGCCATTACATCAGCTTTTTGTGAAATGAATGTACCCGTAGTTGTATAGTGTGACATAAAAACGTCCCCAAATTGTGGTGTCCCTCCAAACTAGACGGTAGAGTAGGGTATAATCTGAATAGGACTTCTAGCTAGAAAAGAATAGGCTATCACTTACTGTGCATGTTTCAATTATCCCAAGTGGAATTCCATCCCCCACCTACATTGACAATAAAGTTTGGTTAAGCTAATGTGCAACATGCCGAGTGCCATGATAAAATTAAGAAAACATCACAAAGAACTATCTTGTCAGAAGATGTCCAGTTGCCCTTTTTTTTTTTTATTTACAAATTTATCCCACAAGCAATTTATCTGATAACAATCAATGTTAGACACTAGCTCTGATAGTCAGTGAAAAATATGCAATCTGAATCTGAAAAGGAATCATATCGCCTGTGACTGGCTGCAATAGGGGCGGTATCTATGGAAACCAGAAAATCTAATGAATGAAGGTAGAGCAACATCTGCTTGGGTAAACACGGAAATGCATTATTAAAAAAAAAAATGGCACACATCACTTGGCAAGCTGCTAAAATGCTATTGCTAAATTTTAATTACCTACATTTCCTTTTACAATTGAATTTTCCATAACAATGTGTAAATAATTACAAACCTTTGGCCAGACTGATACATTTTAGTACATAAAAATTATTTATCTAGCATTGTGTGACCAAACGCCTGCTAAAGATTAACACCTCACCAATGTACTTATCATTCAGAGATAAGAAATTATAACCAAAATTAAAAAGTAATTAATAAAGACCATGTGTCAAAATTAACTAGTCTCAGGCCTATTATTCCTGAGTGTAAAAGGTGCTGATGTAAATCTCCTGTTGCTCGTTCAAGTCAGTCAGCATGTGATTGATTGGTGGAGTGAAATAGCTCAAGCCGGTGACCATCTTGACATGAGGGAGAAGAAATACGAGGCCATCCGCCCATCCAGAAATGGACCACCAGTCCTAGTTCAGATTGAGGGTCTGCTGATCACAGGTCAGTCAGCTGGATCAAATGCCAACCTGCGTTTCAGCAGGTGCAGGGTGGGGGCTCTTTGGCCCACCACCATGAAGGGTGCCTCTGGGAAAACCAGAGGAGCTGTCTCTACCCTATGAAGCCCTCCGCATGGAGTTAACAGGCAGGCAAGCTTTATGTCTTAGAGTGTTTCTTTTTGCCCGGTTTAAGTGTTTTTAATCAGATGAAAATCAGCAAATAGGGAAGATGCCCTGGGGTAAGCATTGTTTAGTATTCAGGTTCCATCTTTGCTCTTTATTTGAGCTACCACTCCACGTGTGCAACATTATGCTACCGGAGCTACAAATACGTTGTACTAATAAAATAAATTATATGTTTTACTGTCACCTTAACAACATTCAGGATACACAAAAGAAAGTGTCTTCCTTTTTTTTTTGGTTAATTTGGATAAATCATAGCTACATTTTTTTCACCCAAAAACTTAAATACTTGTAAACATAGACTGTATTTTCAAAATTTACTCTGCCATGTAACAACAGATAATTGCTCAGAAGAGGATTCAGCAGTGGACTCTTTTCACCAGTGAAACATTATTGAGAGCAAACACTGCTTCTCTTCTGGCTTCCTTTTGAACACGAGCTGGAGCCGAAATCAAACGGAAACAGCAGAAGCCGTGACCCCGAATCAGCCAAGAGAGGAGAAGTTATTGTAATAATGTGTTTAGCTCCACTGCCTGGTGCAGTTAGGTGAGGAGAATATTTCCAACTGGGTGAAGCATGTGGGGCTGTAACATAGAGTGAGGATTCTGTTAACGACACAGTGGTAATACCAATATACGTTTTTAAAATACATCTTCCTTACAATACTACAACATTGAATACCTCTTAGGTTTTTATTCCTAGTTTCCTAGCTGGAATTAGTTTGTTATTTTAGAGTACTCTTAAAAAGAGCCTTAATAATTAATGCAGGGAGAATTATTTCGTTTAGGAGGAGGTCACAATTTATTTTTCATAAATTTACACATGGAAGTGCTAGTTTCAGAGTTTTTAATTTTAATGGCTCCAAATATCTGCCACCATAAAGCCCTGCTTCTTTCAGATTCAACAGACAGCTCCTACTCCAAATCTGTCACTCCATATATTCAGTGAGCATTAATGAAGGTAAAAATGTGTCATCTTAATCCACTGTAATTAAAACTGTAATTGGCAATTTCCTTAAAAACACGAAATATGTTTTTTTTTTTTTCTCTGAGAGAATTATAATGTAAGTCCACATAAAATACTTTGTTTGGCCAGTTAAAATTTTGTGGCGGCCTTGTGTGCATGAGGCAGCCTCTTGCTGAGGCAGTTGGCCTACCCAGAATCTAGCATGGGATTTCTACCTTTGCTTTAACTCCTTTAAAATATATTATTGCTGTTGTATTTCGTGCTAGTTTTCTGGGAAACATTGGCTCTCTTCTTTGTGTTCCTTTCTACAGAAAAGCGTGAATTCAGTGTTCATGGCTGCGTCATTGTTTAGCTGCGCGCAGGGCTCTGCCATAGCTCCTGTGCTGCCTGCTTGTTTATCAAACTCACAGCTGTTAGTGTATCCAGTAGTACTTCAATACTGTCACGGTTCACCTTTACTTCTTCTGTTACTCCGTCACGTTTTTCAATCAACTAATTACTAATTAACAGTCCACTAACTCATGTTTCGTTCATTCTTCATTTTCATTCGCCCTGCACCTCTCCTTGCTGTGCCTCGAAAGCCATGTCTGACCAGGATCACGTGGGAGCTGTGCTTGGGTTCATCCCTGCTCTGGTGCCCCGCACCGTGTCACAGATACATTATTTTAGGATCTCCTGGTGCTCAAGCACCCGATGTTTGTTGGCTAACCTTAATTTGTGCATCAGCATCAACTTGTCATCAGCTTTTGTGCTGTATTTCGACGCATTACACTGATCTCGATGTCAAAGCGTCTCAACACTCTAACACCAATAAGGAAAGCATCTGCAGGAGAGATTAATGCGACTAGCTTTACAGGTGTCGACTGTTCAGCCAGACCCCCTCTCTCTCCCAATTTCCTGTGCCCATGCAGTTCCTTGTGTTGAGGGCTCAGTGAACACTGTGAAGCTTAAGTTTTCTTCTATGTATGTACCCAAATACTTATAGCATTCCACAATGTCAATGGCTTGGTCATTGAGATAGGTAGGTAGTGAAATTTTAAATTGATGTTGATAATTAGCAATAATTATATAAATAAATCAACATTAATCAGTGAGAGAGTGCACCATACAAATATTTAGTTGGTTCCAGCTTAGGTAGAAAACTACCTGGGGCTGACACTGATTTCCAACTTATGCAATCTAGCTTGCCTTGACCTCTTCCAGCTAGACAAAGCTCCTTCTTTGCATGCACACCCTGCACATCCCACAAGGTCCCTCATCATCTCCATGAGCTGCCTGTGAGCGCTCACTTGGTGGAAATAATCCTCCAACTTATGTTTAGATGCCAAGTTGAGAGCGGACACAAGAATGGAATGGACGCCTCCAACTACAGCTGGGGTGGCATGTGGAATGCGTGGTGAGTGCAAGGTATATGGGAGGCCCTGTAAACAAGGTCAACACATAAGCATCCTTGTAGCACGCTATGGCATGCTCAGTCCAAGAGTGGCATGAGACAGAGGTGTCGGGGGATGTTTACCACCTTTTATTCGGCATGTTCAACAAAAACGTCCAATATTTACAGGAATAAAGAAATATAACAGACTTAAACATCAAAGAGCCACACTGGCAACTAAAATCTCCTTCTCAGGGCAAACAAAAACAACACTTTAAACATTCAACAAATGACGCAAACTTTACAACAAATATACTTTTCCTGTCTATCTCTCTGAAAAAGAGCCAGGGATTGATGGCATCAGAGTGAGTACCATTAGTGGAACCACACTCAGGTGCGCAACAAGGTACTATTAGAGGGCCACGCCCTCTCTCTCCGTATTGCTGTCCATCAACCCTTTCTCCCCATCTCTAGGGCATGGCAGCTGTGTGCCACAATCCTCAAACTGCAGGCGGTATTTCTGAGCCTGAATAACTTTCTGGAGAAAGACAAATGGATACACATGTTTGTCCGAATGTACAACACATCAACCACCAGGGTGGAATGAATTCACCCAGCCTCCAGGATTCTGAAGATCTTCTTTTCTCCACCCAGGCATTTCATCTGCCAGGCTCTTTTACACTTTACACTTGCATTAGCTAGTCTTAATATCAGTTCTCCAAATCATTATACACACTGAGGAGACACATAGCTTTAATAGATGGTGTAACACAAAATGGACATCATAGCATGGCAATGATTTCCAGCAGAGAGGATGACGCTAGCATTTTACCGGAGAGGCTTAAGACTTTCTCCCTACACTTAATTTCTTATTAACCAAATGAGCACATCATGATATCAAGTGTTCACTTGCCAAAAGCTGGAAGTAAAAAGCAAAACATCTGGGGCAGAAGTGGGAGGAAGAAAAAGCTGATAACTGCATAAACTTGGAACAAGCAATAGATTTACTTGTGAATTATACACATCTAGTGAAACTGGACCCAGGCCCAGCATCAAATTTTTGTGGACCCTGGGCAAACCCTGGGTCCCCACATCTCTGCCCTCAATTTGTTTTTAGTAGGCGGGACTGCACCACTAGGAGAGCACCTTCTTTGTGACCCAGGCAGGAAAGTTTGTGAGACATTTCAACAAGGGCAATTACAAACAGCTAGCCCATAGCTAAAAAACTATTCTGCTGGGACTGCTTTTATGGAGCATAAGGGATTCAATCATTTGAGCTAATTCACAAAGACAGCTAAAGTGCATCAGGATTCACTGGGACACTTGCAAGGTTTTATTCTCAAAGGTTGCCTAATGTTACATAATAGCGGACAGCTTGATAATTACGGTTGGTTGGGTGGTCTTTTAATTTGGAAATTATATTATTTTTAATAACATTTTTACTAGTGGGCTATATAGTCCTGGTAGTCCACTGCAAAATACGTTGTCCACCACTGCCAAAGATGCAGCTTTGAATTATATTTTGTTTACAGTTTTGCATATGCATATTTTTCTTTATTAGGTCCCCAAGTGACCTCAGGGCCCCGGGCAACTGTTTGTGTTGCCTGGGTGTTGACACCAGCCCTGACTGATCCACTCTGTGCTCTAAAGTAAATTGGCAGCACAGGTACGCTAACCTGTTTGTATACAGAAATAGGAAACCTGGCTGAGGCTGTAGCTGGAACTGGGCCTCAGACATATGGCAGGCACACCTGGCACCAAATTAAATGCTGTGTTTTGCGCTACATGCATACAGGTTACTGAATGATCGCGTTCAAAGAGACTGGATTGCATCTGTAGGATGGCACTGCATATTTAAAAGCCCCTTTTGTACAGCCATTTGTTTGTTTCAACCAAGCTGCAGCCAGATTATGAACCGTTTTGACCCCGTCCAAAACAACTCAATCCTGATTTTGAAACCAGCATCTTTCCATCATAAAACCAGATAATTCCAGATAAATATCTGGCTTTATATCCTCCGCATTGACCTCTATTCACGCAACACATGGCCCAATCTCGACTACAAGATTGTATGTCTATCTAACTTATTTAGCAAAATGCTCCCTGGGACATTTCGGAAAGGGGAAAAAGACTGTATGAGTATTTGTGCAATACCATTGGGAAGGATGTAGTTAGGATTATCCACGTCTTAGTGGTTGTAAGGCATCAACACCCACTGCATCATCCCTGAACACAGTCCAGAGTGGAGTGCTTTCCTTGTAAGTACGGTGGTGTACATATATGGCGGCCCATAGTCGCACACTCCCATATCAGTTAAGTCTGCCTTGACCTTGGTCCACAGCCAGACTGAGGAATTACGGTTCAGCAACGCAGTCTAGTTTAAGGTGGATCATCCTGAAA
>JAOVYW010000036.1:2300564-2332046 GCA_025775045.1 Hiodon tergisus
CTTGACCTTGGTCCACAGCCAGACTGAGGAATTACGGTTCAGCAACGCAGTCTAGTTTAAGGTGGATCATCCTGAAAGCATTTGCAATGAGACTATGCGGATCATCATTTGCTGGGCCGTGCGGACCTCAAGGGACAGTGATTACAGTGCTTCCGAACTCATTCATATAAATATGCTGCAACACACTTCAGTCCTTAAAGAGCTCAGAAATGCAGCAGAAGGATTATCCTCAAAAAGATGTTATAAAAAAACATTGAAAAAGCCACACAAGGATGGAATATGTGTTCGTCTTGTCACAAACTTTTATGGTATATTTTGTAAATGTAAGACTAATGGATGAAAATTGCAATTGCTCGCTACCCAAAGCAGTAAAATAAATTTTACAGTAGCCGTGTATGCATTTATGCATTTATTACTTTAGTAATTAATATTCAGCATAAATATTCAGCATATCATCACCGCATTGACTACCAATAAAATGCCACATAGTTTGTAAGGCGGTTAATTTAGGAAGTTGTTAGTGGCCATGGACCCGCCAATTAAGTAAGTCTGTACCCATCAAACCCTGTATAATCTTTACCAACTACCTCATTCAGAAGGAGCAGGTTTTTTGTGTCCCCAAGAAATGCCAAAATTGGATTAATTGGACAGCTTTCCGTTACATAGCACCGGTAACACTCAGACTCGAGGTAGAGGACCCAAGTGAGATATTTATTGGAATCCACACAACCTCATTGGTTGAGAATAGTCATACTGGCAAAGGGTTGAAAAATAGGCAAACAGTTCAATTCAGGGAAATTGTAGGTTGTGAGGGAAGGAATTGCTCAAAACACGAATAGGCAAAACAAAAATAAACACTCAGAATTACACTCATGGAGAAAACAAGACATCACTTGGATAGGAGAAACAAAGGGGTATATCAATCAGATTAAAGCAGGCTGGGTAGTTGTGGTCGAATGGGAAAAGAGAGCAAGTACACGTGGTTTTGGAAACGTTAATTGAATAATTGCACAAGGTGCTATGGGATATCCGATACAGGGTTGAGTATTCTGGTGATGATGACATCAATTGGTGAACTGGTCAAGTGCCGTGCACAAACATTACAGAAAACCCCACTTCACAGGCATCAAAGTCTATGAGGCCTCCCTTGCGGATGGACCCACAGATCCCTCGGATAATCGCAGCAGAAATCCTAGTCAACCAAATGAAGACCCCTTCGGCTAATGGACTATAGCCGAGCATGGACGGTATATGCTGGGTCACCTTCTAAGTCCAAAGGTGACCATGGAGCAGCTGCGGAACTGGTGGCTGGAGGTGATCGCTAGTCCATGTGACATGGAATTTGGGACAAATCCCTTAGTAGGCAGGCAACTGGAAGCCAGTAGGTGACCAGCCACAGTATCAGAAAGGGCTCGATGAAACATGGGCTCAATTTCCGAAGGGAACTTGAGCTTGATGCCCCAGGTGAAGAGCCAAACCGGTTGTCCTGGCTTACAGCGAAGGTCAGACTTCTGGCGCTGAGTAGCTTGCTAAAGGCAAACATGAGCTGCTTTCCCAACTTTGGTGCTGTGGCAAAACCAGTCGGCTAAAGCGGGGACATCAGATGGCTCATCATTCTACGGGAACTGTGGCGGGAAGGTGTTAAACCACTTGATGAACTCGTCAGTGAGTTCTGCACCCACTCCACCCAGAGAAAGAACCTGCTCCACTAGTGTTGAGTCTGGTTGCAATATGAGAGAGGGAAATTGCTGATCTCTTCATTCAGGCATTCTGTCTGCCCATTGGATTGTGGGTGGTAACTGGAGGAGAGGCTGAAATTAACATTCAGCAGCTTAAAAAAGGCAGACCAAATCCGGGAAATGAATTGAGGGCCTCTGTGGGATACAATATCCTTGAGCAAACCAAAGTTCCGGAATATATGATGGAACAGGGCCTCAGCCTTTTCAAACGCAGTCAGGAAGCCTTTGAAGTGAACAAGTCTGTAATAGACAAGTCTGCCATGGATAATCGGTCGAACCAGAGTAGCCGTTTAGCCCTGGGAAGTGACAAGATCAGTGAGAAAGTCAACAGCGATATGGGACAAGGGTCAAGGTGGAATGGCGAGTGGTTCCAGGAGGCCTGAAGAATTAGACTGACAACGGATCACAAATCAGCGGATGAATGAAGCCATTGAAGAAGCTGGGGACAGACAGAGGCAGGGACATAGGTAAGAGCTGGTAAGCAGTTTGGTGGAGAGGGATCCGAGGACAGGATCCGAGGGAATAAAATCCGTGCCTCCTTAATGTAGTCTTCCATGGCTTGACCTTCAGGGAGAGAGAAAGAGTGTAGACACTCCCTTTCAGGGTGAAAGCTCAGGGAGCAAAGTACAGGCTTTGGCTTTGCTGAAGATAACAGAAAAATCCTGATACGCAGCAGGAATTGTATCGTAGAGGGGCTTTCAATCTGCATTACTCAGCATGGGATGGATAAAAACGTTAAAAAACATTGCTCATCCCACAACCATAATTGGCGGGTTAATTGATAGGAGTACCAGGAGAGTCAATCCCCAAAAGTCTACTTTTTGTAACAGGCATAATTTGGAGGGTGATAGGACTGGTCATGTGTGAGACTTGGGAATGGAGAAGTTCAGGAAGTCCTGAGACGAGTAGGAAGGGTGGACAATAGAACACTATCCCTTTTGGGCTCAGCCGACCAACTGGCAAATAACTGCAGAATTTCTGGAACTCTAGCATGAGGCACTAGCAAACGAACTGAATGGAATGTTCGCAGTGCGTGTTCTGGGCTGCAGTATTCTGTCTCATCCAGTGGCACCAAGAAGAATCGCCTCTCCCTCTTCTTTTTTCCCCCTCTTCTGCTAACAGCTAGCTTAAAACTAATACACTAGTGACATTGCAGACAGTTGTGCCTTGACATAAGGATATTGGAGATAATTGTCTAAATTCAATATAAACTCATTAGTGTGTTAAATTTTTTAGAGGGTAATGTGGCGCCCAGATCAATCAAATCTTATATTAAAGATTAATGTATCTTCTTTCCAATAAGCTAATATATGTGGCATTTGTGAAATACATATTATTGATATTTGAGGTTGAATAGTACTGCAAACAATTATATTGAAATGAATAGGATTCTTTGAACATTCCAAGGTTCACGATTTCCGTGCATATATGTGTGGTAGTAAATGGCACCTTCTTGAAATCTACATATAAGGTAGAAGGTACATTGTACTCTTTCGAATTATGTAAAAATATTTTAATATATATATATTTTAGAAGCTTTACAGAGTACGACTGATCAATAGAATGTGCATTCACACAAAGTTGTTAATGTAAATGTAAACTGAGGCGAATTCCCACCACATATTCATAGCATAGATTCTACAGCAATTCTGAAATTGATGACGCAGAACAATGGCATTCAATTAAAATGCTTCTTCTCTAGATGTGCTGTTGCATCCTCTAGAGATACCGGAAAACTGACTGCAGATTCTGAAACTGTGCACTTACTTATGCAATATCCGCTGGATATCCTGAAACATTTAGAAAATAGTTTTTTAGAAAACATTTTAGAAAATCTTTTTTTTCAATTTGTCCACCCTTGAGAAGGACAGGCATCCCAGAAATATCCATTCAAGCCACATTCAACCCTCCTCTGCCGTTTCTCTCTTGAAAGCTGTGCACGACCAAGCAGCATAGGTTCTTTTATTTATCAAAATACTGTAAGTATCAAAGTACTCTTATTCCATCGGCTGATCGCTGCCAGTCAGCGGAACGCAGGCGTAATCAGGGCGGTACAGGGTTTAATCAAGAGTGGAAGAATTACCTGCTGAAGGCTAGCAATGGCTTGTCAGCATCAATACCTTCAGAACGGAAGTCAAAATCCTCGCAAAAATGTGATAGAAAGTCTGTCAGAGACTGGGTAATCTCCCTATGTTGCATTCACAATTCTGACACCCACTGAAGTACACTTCCCATAAGTAGAGATATCAGGAAAGCAATTTTGGTCAGGGATTGCTAGCCCAACTGAGCTCACATCCTTGTAGAAACTTATGGAACTGGATTGACGGGATGCACCAGTTCATCCAGGGTTTGTGATCTGGCAAAACCTCAAAATTGTGGCATGCTCTTGCAGCAATGTTTATGCTGCTATAACTTCTGACTAATGTTGCTTGAGTAAAGTACCACAGCTAAACCCAATGAATCATCCATCTTGTACGTGTTCCATGGGGAGCAAACTGCCCAATCCACCCTCCCTGTGTCCAACCTCCCATTAGTCCTTCACCGATGACCTCACCACAAATACTTAAGCGTCGTTTACCAAAGAAAACCGTTCAATCTTGTTTTTGTTTTCCAATAGATTTGCTATTCAGAATATATTTTATGCTAATATTTTTCAGAGTGATACTCAAACGCCTTTTTGAAGAGGTCCAGGAATAATTAAAAATCCTTTCCCCAAATTGTCTTATTCATTTATTATTTATTACACTCAGTTCTCTTCCAAATCCATTTCAGGTTTGCAGGCCGCTGAGTTTGTAAAAAGTGTTCTATCAATTAAAATTGATCGACTGATTTTTTTAGGTGGGACTCCTCTGTCCTACCTATAGCTGATTAATTCCAGTGACCTCATTCGACTATGCTGAAGTCTTCCCCATAATTAGGCTGCACTATTACTATTATAACTAATAATTCATATTACTTCTGTTAGCTTCTTCTCCTGCAAATGCCTACCTCTCAAATACATATTTAAAAATAAATAAATAAATACAAATGGCCAAGTCAAATTAAAATAAAAATTTATTGTAAAATAAAATGAAATGTTAGAATAGCACACATTTTCCACACAATTTCTTTTTCTTTCTTTTAAGGCATAGCCCTCATTAGGAAAATAATATTTATTTAATCAGATAATGGCATTTCAAAGGATTCAAAGGCTTTGATGACCCTGAAGCACCACATATAATATTACTTCAGTATTACTTCATAATACCGCTGTCTTCAGCTAAAAAGGGAAAAAAAACGCGAAAATGAATCATAGATAGGTTTCAGCATTCTTTTGTAAATGACGAATAAAGGACTTCATTGGCTTAGTGTGTGTGTGTGCGTGCATGTTGGCGGTATCCAAGCTGCTGAACTAATTTAAACATTCTTAAAATGCCTGGCTTAGTAAGGACATAAAGTGACATGCAGCTTTACGTCATGGTGTAGCATGTGAAACCCTCAGAAAAATCTTCCCTTCCTCCTATTGATTCTTTTCTGACCTCTTCCCCAGGTCCTTTCTCTCTGAGAGAAAATATGATAATTTTCGGGAATATGTAAAAGTCTTTGCAGCAAACAATTAAACTTTTTAAATACGTATTATTATGATGTGAATCTGTAAATATGACTATAAATATGATTCTTAATCTTTAAGTAACGTTATAATTAATACAAAAACACTGCTTACTAAAACTCAAGATTATGGTATCAGATCAATGTGAATTAACTTGAAATGTAGGTTATGATGTCACTGAAGCTTTATAGCAAAGTTGCATTTTTGTCATGGTCCTTTTAACGTTCATATTATATAAATATCATTATTGTTAGCGCACTAATCAGCATAAATTGAACATCAAACAGCATTTTAACGTACTGTTTGTTGCCTGGACAACAGGGCTTAAGACCCACACCCACACACACAATTTGACACGTACATCTAAAGAAATTGATTTTGAAATTATAACAGCTTGTTTTCCATGCCGTTCTTAACAGATTTTGTGACACGGCAATCAAAATTCATATGCTGCATTATGGTAGGGCCTCATTCAGCTATTAACTTGCCCATGCCTAATGTTATGTATTATGCTGCAATTTTGTGCTATGCAACACAGTTGACATTTTTATACATCCTATTATACTCTTGCAGCATCTATTTTACATCCTACTGTGAATTAAAATGATCTTCTTCATAATTCCTTTATCTGTTTTTTTGTTGTTGTTTTTTTCTACCCCCACAGCCTTAAAGGATAGAAATTGTTTCCCTCAGTGACTAGTATCCCTCCCAGCTCTCATAATGCCAGTATGATTTGATAATAGGACCCCCATGACATATTGGCTGCAGTATTGACCACTGTGTGATCCCATCTGCCAGCTAACAAAAATGTAAGATCTTATTAAGCGAAATTCCAACAGGCAAGCTCAGCAGAAAAGCTGGGGCGTTTTGACACCTCATACCCCCGCTCATACTTGTCTTGTTATTGAATACGTGATTGGAATTTTACTAGTAAAAAAAGGCCAGCCCCTTTGAATTGTGAACAGTGTACTGCCATCGTTCAGAGAAGACATCAAACAAGAATTGCAGCATCACGCGTGAAAAGTGTCGTTCCGCCCAATGTCACGCAGGAGAGGAAATAAAAAGAATCGAGATATTACTCAGAATCCTTGGGCACTGGCATAATCATAAAAGTAAAAATATATACATTTTTCAATTATGATATTTATAAAAACTGCAGCACTTTGTAGAATCGATTTCTCCAGCAGATTCTTCAGTGCTGCATTAGGGTCTGTACCCTCATTCAGCATTATTTCATTTGAGAGAAAACAAAGAGAAAATGAGAACTGAAAAACTGCAGATCACTGCCAAAACAAATGTACAAGATCTAATAAATATTAAACAAACTACCTCATTTTGAAACATTGACACTGGGGTTGAAGCTGATTTCAGATGCGCCTCTTCTCTGCCTGGTCTGAGTTTTAGGTGCACCTAACACTCTGCATCTTTCATATTGTGCTATTGTAAAAGCAAGCTTGTTCTCCAACACGGACTCCCCTGTTTTGCCATATGTTACAGTCTTTATTTATTCTTTTCTTAAGCATTGAATAGCAAGAAGGCTACCATAGACCTCAAGGGTCTTTCATTTCCCCTTCAAGTCAACTGACAGACCTGTTGGCCAGTCTCTATGGTTGCTGTACACAAGTACAAGTGGAGGGTCAACCGTCAAGTGGCGAGCCAGGGATGTGGAGGGTGAGAAGGGACTTAGTATCTACCCCACCTATCAAACCTTATGGCCTTGAATTGCACCACCGATATACAGTACCTAGTTGGGTATTTCTCATGCTAGAAATCTCAGAGTGCCACATTGGTCCAGATAGTGACACCCTTGCCCCAGTGACATAAACAGGTTTTCTCTCCCAAGACATGAATGGAATGTTTTAGTGACTTTCCTTGTTGCTGCACACAAATAAACCATGTCCATGACCCCTCTCTGGGGCCGAACCAAATGTGTGAATCGAACAGAAGAGGCTGCTGATCCACAGATCTAATGCATGCGAGGGATCCAGCTTCTCTTCGGCGGAAAATAATGGAAACGGCGATGGAGTGAAACGGAAAACAAAACATGCTGGTTCAATTCAGTAATGGTAAAGTACGAGGAGGCATGAAAAGAAACCCAAAGTATTTGAATCCTCTACATGTTTCACCGTGAACTTTCAGTATTACTCAGCCAGCAGGACAATTGAGGACACATTGTTCTACACAGTTAAATAATTATCCATCATCAATCATTGTGTACAGTCAAAGGAATATTTCACAAAGAAACCAAGCCCTTTGTTACAAAGGTCCTGAGTCCTACCAATGTTACATTTTAGTATTAATGAAAACATTAATTAACTTACTGTGTCACAGGGTCAAATTCAATCCTCAAGCTTTGGGGTAAGACTTAAACTATGACTTTTTACTATAACCAACTTTTCCTGGTCATGATTAATTTCATTAATTTTAATTTAGACTCATCTAAGGGACGATCGTCTCCTATACATGAAGAGAGCGGCTACGTCATACGAGTCCTCACTCTAGCCATAACCCGCTGCTTTGTCACAGCGCCTCTCAGTGCTGTCCATCAGCACGCATAATGAATTGTAATAGCAGATGATGTGCTCAGTGACGCATTGCCTTTTAAAGATGAGGCAAATTGATTCCCTCTGTGTACTGCATGCTTTGGAGTTCAATACATGTGCGGTGCGCGCACGTCGTTCTTCATTATCGTAGCCTGACAGCTGCAAAAAAGTTTATTGGCTCTCTTCGCGACAGAAATATTTATTAAGCGGTGGTCTGTGAGGCCAAATAAATATAAAAATAACCAAATTGGAATTAACATATAATATGTTCATCCGCAGACACACACACATAGACACAAACACACTCAAGATAAATTATGTCTGCGAAAAAATCTTTTGAGGCATTATGCAAAGAAGAAAATTTCAGCATCCCAAATAACACAAGGCCATAAATTATTCTGATTAGCATGTAAATAAATGGCAAAAAATGTGCATTTCTCATCATACGATTATATATTTTTTAATCCAAACCCCATTAGATATAATCCATAAAAAATTACACTGGGCTGTTATATGTTAAGATTCCATTCCATAGAAATGAGCGAGAATTTTTGACCAAAGATCTTTGCATTATGAGCTGATTTCACCACATGTTTTTCAACTTTCTTATTACGCAATCAGCAGAGGGAGAACGGGACAGGAGAGGACAAGACAGGAAAGGATATGCACAGGGCATGCACAAAATCCAAGAAGTTGCGGGTATTTAATGACCATATCGGAGAAGTCGACCCACTCGATCAGTTCACTCATTTTATTGACTGCTTTCAAAGCACAACTCATTGTGTGATCAAGCCCCTAAGATATTTTTAATTTATTGATCACATTTTTATAATTTTTTTTAATTGAGTGTCTACCAGAGGGAGAGCTCATGGAAACTACTACAGTTCCCATGAGCAGTTAGCTACAGAGGTTCTTTTTTCTGACCATCACTTCTTTCAGAGAAATAATAATTGCAAGTGAGCACGAAAGCTGAAAATCATGTGCATTGTCCGCACATGGGCAAAAGAATTCTTAATTATATTTATAGTTTTTACAATTTTTCTTTAGGATTTAATTTGCATATAAAGCTGTTTAAATCAGCAGCATATTAAATGATCAGTTACGTGTAACAATCTTAATTATGGTTTCACAATGATTGATAAAAAAAAATATTATGCTAATGTGTTCATATTAGTATTATTTTACATATTAATGCGTGATCATTTTTGGGGTCCACAACTTCCACTGGGAATTGTTGTGTGAGTTATTAACCCATGCATAAACCTGCATGTCCATTATTTCCACTTAAAAGACTGACACAACATTATAATGCCAAGTAAATTAAATATATAGCATTATAAATGATCTGCAAGTGGCCTAATTTGTTTGAGGGTGGCTGTGCGTGCTGTATTCTGTCGCAAACCACTTTTAATTGGTTTTTCTTTGACTAAAACTGAAACCTACATTATCTACTGTTTTTTTATATAAAGATTTTATTATATGTTCATAAAATGTGTGCTATTTGTAATTGAGAATTATTAAACAATTATTAGGAATTAATTGCTGCTCAATTAACATGAACAGACCTTCAGTTATAATGGCCCAAGTTTTCTATTACTAATCTTACCAGTTTATATAAATATTTCTTGGGGGGGCTCTCACCACGCAATGTTCTCACCTTTTTTTACCCCTTACCTGTTTGCATCCCTGCATATAAAAAAAGATCTTCCAATAATGTATTCAACAACATTTTTTTTAATTACTTTGATTAATTCATTTGGTAAGTATTCCGACAACCACAGCTATTACACTGGGCATTTATTGTGCTATTTTCTGATAACTTAAATTCCATAAATTCTGTGGGTACATCTTCATTTTACAATAAAGCATTAACGTTAATTCCATTACAACTTCCTGTAATATTACGAAAAATATTTATAAAACATTCTCACTGAAGGAAGAAAGAATGTGTGAATGAATCACAATGAGATTATTCATACGTGTGTAACAGACAAAGGAACCTGCACTCAAGTCTAACTCGTCCAAATGTCATAGAAACATCAAAGATGAATTTTTTGTTTGAAGAACGCACCATGCACCACTACCACATGACTAGAAGATCGCCTCCCATTGGCTCACAGTAGCAGCATCACCTTGTGCTACAGCCTGTTCTGAACTTTATGTATATCATTGACTTAAATATTCTTTAATAATTTCAATGATAAAAACATGTTTTTCTTTATTTGCTGAATAACATTTCAAATTGTGAGAGGTTTTTAACTCCCAGTTGTTCCTTACTTGTAATTGATAGCAGTGACAAGGAACATAACATAACATAAATTACATAAATTAATGTAATGATACACTAAAAGGCAAGAGTATGTCTGTGCTTTTTGCGAGGTGAGGATGACAAAAAAGGAGTATTCATGTTTGCATACAGAATCCATGGCTATGGGTAATTAATTACTTTGTCGACTAGCCTAATGGGTGGAGCCTAGTCCTCATTGATTGCACATGAAAAATGTGTGAGCAATTTCATGCAGGTAATCTGCCAGAGTGAAGCTACAACAGTCCATAAAAACCCTTTGCTGTTTTTTTGCGGTTGCTCTTTCTGCACCCGGCATCATATTCATTTAGATTAATAAATATTCTGGTTTCAAAAAGCACAACAACGTAGCGGTCGCAAAAAGCAAAACTCTGATATAGCCACTGACAAGCAGCTGTCAAGACCACCATAAAGGGCCACAAATCTCATTGCAAAAGTTAATTACACAAAGCACAGAGAAACCTAGCAATGCAACTTTTACATCCACTTGTTTAAAAAGAAACATATAGACCCAGTGCCATAAAACCCAATGTACAATAATTTTGTATTGTGTTGTGTTTGGACTGAGAAGTTTGGCTTAAATAAAAATAATATGCCTCGCCTCTTAAATGTCAAGTGCTGCTTTCTTAAATTTAGTCGCTTTCAAATAATAATGAGTGAGGCTCTGGTGCATTGCCCTTTAGAGACTTCTATCAACAAGCATCTGTCTAACGATCAAGACGCAGTCAAAAATAACCTGAACTCTTGTTCCAAAGCAGTCTGAGACACAGACGTGCATCAGGGTAAAAATACTTTGTTTTGTTTTTTTACCTTGGTGTGGAGACTTTGGCTTTTATCGATTCTCACCGTTATATGTCTGTGTGTGTATATATTTACATATTTATTCAAAACTTGTCCAGAACTGTTCTGTCTGTTTTGTCATATGCTTTATGTTATGTGTGGACCCCAAGAAGAGTAGTAATTGCATGAGCAGCTAATGGTGATCCTAATAAATGTACACAAATTTACAAAAATTTACAAAAAAAAAAAATGCATTTGCACACTGCAGAATGTGTTGAAAACCGAATGTTTCCGAGTAAGATTTTAAACGATCGGAAGAGACTTTAAGCAGGACCCTTCAATAAAACTAGAGGACTGGAATTACCATTGAGCAAAAATGTTATTAGATCTCATCTGACTTTGGTCGTAGAGCAAACCATCACAAAAATGAATTGGTGGCACATGAACCGATGTTAGAGGACGCACAAAAATAAGATTGTTCTCCACAGGCAGCCTGTGATTGCTTTCAAAGCCAGCCTGTGCAGGCTGAATCAAAATATCAGCGTGCGAGATTCCTCCTTCACAACGTGCTAATTATTTATTGACGTGAAGATGAAGAGACTAAAAATCTCTTAATAAAAAAGAAGGCGAGTGATATCAAAGGGCAGGGACGAAATCTGGAAAAACCACTCTGTAAATTGCTACTTCATCTGTCCAGACAGAAAGCATTTTTCGTCTTGAACAGCCAGGTCCCATCTATTGCATATTTTATGTGGTGCTTTGGAACTATTGGAAAGGTAGTAGGTGTACCTCTACATCAAATTACTTCTTAATCTTCTATGAGACATAGTTTTGAAAAAAACATCCAGGATGGCTCTATCAAATCAGCCTACTGATGAAGAATTAATTGTCATTTATGCTAGAAAAGCCAGTTAATAAATGTAATTCCAGAAGAGAGTGTGAAGTGTTTAGAATAGTAAATGCTAATTTAAAATTTAAAAAAATCCTATTGTTCACTTTAGTTAACTATTGGTAACTAACTTAAGCAATGTTAAAGATTAAAAAGCCATTTCAATGTTATTTATTTCTAAGAATAAAGACATAATTATACTAATATTAGTAGTATAATAGTAACCATATTATACTGTTTGTAAATAATACTTACACTTAAAGCTAAATTCTGCAATTAAACACGTCAGTCAGGCTCTGAAGAACTAGTGAACAGACATTAAATAAAATTACAGATGGTCCTTTTTATTGAGATTGTGGACATAAAAGGCCTTTTGTGTGTCATAGACTTTTAAAATAATATCTAATATCCATTTTCTCATCTATGCAAAGAGTCAAATGCTGGCCGTCCGATGATTCTTAGACAACACCTCTAAACCCGACTTACAGACTTTATACAAAACTGAAAACCGTTTAGATAAAACATCAACAGAAATGTTCTTTAAGGCAGTACTGCAGAAGTATTTGAATTTAGGACTCTGGAGCATACAAACTAAACCAAAATAAACACAGAAAGGATCACGGCAGTGTGATGCAGACACACTAAATGTTTGATACGGGTGGGCCCCTCAGGAACCCCAAGCACAGAGACCAGCGTATCACCTAGCCACACAAGAGGGCCCAAAAATTACAGGCCTTCTGATAAGTCTGAGCTGACTGCCACAAACAATTAACCACATGCAATTTATCAGTTCCTAGAATTTTCTATGTACTTGTCTTGGGTACACAACTAGGAGCATTGATCAAAACCATTTACCAAGTGACGAAACGTTGAATTTATTTTACAAAGGTAAAAACAAATGAAAACATTTCAACATTTCTGCCAATCTTTCTTAAAATATATATATTTTTTTAAATAAATAAAAGATAAGATTGCTTTAGTGTGGAAGACGACTTAAGATAGCTGTCATATCCATGGCCTAGGGGAAAGATCAATATCTGAATCTTCTAAACAACACAAAATTACCAAGCTACTACAGTCACAAAGTAAAGCCTGACTCCTTTAATTATGAATCTAAGTCTGATTATTGGTACTCCTTTCCAGACCAGTGTCAGTGTGGTAGTCGCAAATCTTCACAAACAAGCCAAACTGGAAACCAACAAAAAAAAACCTGAACTAAAATAAGCTGAAACAAGACACCTTCTAAAGTAAGCAAGCAAGTTATTGACAAGAAAATAAATAATGGTAAACACCGGCTGAGTTTACACTTCCTGGAGCAGAAAACAATCTCAGATTCTTTTCTGGGTTACTTGCCTCGGCTCAGGTTGGCAAATTGGCGCGACCCTTAGTCGCAGCATCTCTTATGGATTATAAATGTTTTCACCCACTGTGATTAAGAACGAGCTTGCAGTCATTACGCTAATGGAAATGCATTTTAATTAATAACATCCTCATTTGCATTGTGTGTTAATTATCTAAATCACTTAGTCTCATCTGCACATTCTAATTAGTACCCAAAGCTCAATGAATCAGAAGATTTCTCTTAAATAAAGACGTTCGTCTTCTGATTTGCCAAGTCAGAGGAGCTTCGAAGAATTTAGTTAAGTGCCTACCAGTGTGTGTATTGGGGCAACCTCATTTATAAATAAAATTAAGAATGAAATATTGAGACTAGAAGTTATACCCTTAAATAGCAGTAGTTAACTGTATACACTGCATTAAATTAATCAGCTTAAAGATTATGCTGTTTTGTTTTCATTTAGTAAAAAATGTACTTAAAAAATGTGGAACAATTTGAACAATGTTGTTCAAAATCTAACAAAATTTAACACTGTGTGTGTTCTTAATTGGGCTCCTTAGCCACCAAACCGTTATGTGGATGCCTAATGTCCTGACACCTACCTGAGGGTGAACATTTCCACTGGGGACACACTGGAGCTGGCAATGAAGGCTGTGACAGTATCTCTTTCTCTTACAGGTCTCGATGGCACCAGCACCAGGAAGTTATTATCCAGCCTGAGCTCAGCCAGTGGTGGGGTGGCAGGGCCCTGATAGAGCCGTACGCTGCCAATCCTCTTCATGGGGGACGACGTAGAGGAGCCAAAAAGTCCCTCCTGCTCGGAGCGGATGGAGTTGCCCTTGCGAGAGTCGTCTGGGCTGCACGCCCCACTTTCAGAGGCCTGCAGCATGTAGTACAGCTCCACGGGCGTCCCCTCCGGCTGCTCCGGGGCCCTCTGTCGTCCAGGAACCACGCTGGGGGGACTGAACCAGCCAGCCAGGGGCTCCAGCTCCGCCACACACAAGCCCAGCTCACCCTTAAGTCGGCAGGTGCCCCGCACCTCTTGGGTCTCGTGGAAGGCAAACATTTTGACGCAGGGCAGCTTGTCGACAGCACTGTAGTCGTCCCAGTCCCGACCCGCCACATAGAAGAGCACCTGCACCTTGGGCCCACTCAAAAAGATCCGGTCGTTGATTATGAAGGTCTGCACCTTCCAGTTGAATGTAAACATTGAGGAGATGAAGGTTCCAGGGCTCTGCAGGAGCTCCAGAGGTATAGGCTGCTGCACCGACAATGGCCCGTAGCTAGCGTTGACCGAGGGTGCCCTCCGGGTCCGGTAGATGAAGAAGGGCTCAGTTCGCGATAGGAGGCTGGAATTCCTCATGATGTCCTGGTTGGCCTCCTTCAGGAAGAAGGCAAATTCTGCGTCGAGTATCTGGTAGTTGACAGGGAGATACGTGGGGGTGGATGAAAACCTTGGCAGTCCCTCCAGGACACCTCGACTTTCTGCCGCTGCAAGAGAAAGGAGGATCAATGTCAGAAAAGGCTGCTTATTTTACCCTGTTGTGAGTCCAGGTCCTAACCTAAACCCTAATTTTATCAGTTACGAGTTCAGGCTCTAATCCTTATTTTACCCAGTCTTAAAACCTGACCTAATCCTAATTTTACCCAGTTTCAAGTTCAGTTCCTAACCCTCATTTTGGTTTAACCCAGCCATAAGTCCAGGCACAAACCTACTGAAAAGCATGCCTGTTTACGCCCTTCACACAGTCCATTTAAAGCGATTTTGTCATTGACAGCTGCTGGGATGTTTGGGACAATCTAGCCTTCTGTATTCTTCTTTCTACCCACCACTGTAGATGCCTTCACAAGGGGGTTCCGAGTCAGAACATATATTTTCCCAGACGCTGGAGCTTGGAGCAATGATCAGTATTGGCCAGTGTCAGACCGTCACTCAAGAATTAAAAACAGAACCAGACGAGAGTGCATCTATCTCTTCCTGCCGAAAAAGGTGCAGACACTGTAATCATGCCTACTTATTCCGAGAAGATCTGCAATGTGGCAATGGGTTAAAAGAGCATCCATGTCATTTAGAGCTGTGGAATAGGTTTTTAATCTTGAAAAGTCCATTAGCCATCCCTTGTATTGATCACAGAGGTATAAATCAATTAATCTCAGGCAGCACCTGGATTGGCCCAGAGACTACTTACACCCACAATAGTGTCGGCATGGTTTTCATTGCCTTAAAATCCACATTCCAGTTCAAGTTTCATATTTCTCAAATGTTAATAGATGCACAGTGCACACAGTACACACACTTCTCTAATACAGGAAATATGTCTTTTTTGTTGCTTTTTTCTTCTCCCTTTTGCTTCAAATTCTTTTATAAAATTCTATAAACAATGCATAACAATTTACACATGAGCACTCAATTCTAAAACGGGAAAAGATCCAATCACAGGGAACCTCCAGTGAATTAATGTCTCTGCTTGCTCTCCAGATGGATGATTAATTTACATTTTTCCAATGCTAGGACACAGAGTAAATGAATGCGCACCGCGGGAGAGGCACCCCTGTGGAAAACCTCTAATGACACTGGATTGTGTTTAACTGCTTCGGAGTCAGCCGTTTCTCAGTCACGTCGAGCTCCGTTCATACACGTTGCGCTTACCACACAGGATGACACTCCCACCTGCTTTCCCTTACCCAAAGTCCAAAGAACTGCAGTCGCTGAAATTTCAGTCATTTTGGTAATGTCATGGATTCCTTGTGTGTGCCCATGGGTGGATTTCAACAGCAATATGGCGAAGGGAAATGTAGAAACTCAGGTGGGGACGGGTAAACGATGGAGTGCAGGGTTGATGAAAGCACTATGATGCGGCCAGTTAAGCACCACCCTAGATGCTAAAGATGTTGTTTCTCCAGCACTCCCTCCCTCCCTACCAACAAAGCTCTCTGGGGCCATGGAAGAGACAACACGGCGTGTGTAAGCAGGCGGTAATCACCGGTGGAGCAGGGGTTGACCTTGTTCTCAACAGCCATCTGTGGCATGATTGCACTCTCCATGCTCTCTCTTTTCCCTCCTCACGGCCGGACATGGGGGGGGGGGGTTGTTGAGGGATTTCATTCCGTTCCCTCCTAACCTTTAAATCACCGTCGGGGCAATTTACAAATCAGCCAGGGATTTGTGATTCACGGCGCCCACTTGACCTCGGCCACATCCTAAAGGGTCCGCCGGAACCGCCAGAGGCCAGGAACAAACTCTCTATACCTTGCAATATTTACCATCTCTTTGTCTTTCTAATTCAACATCTGTGGAGCCTATTCAAAGTAAACAGGCGAGTCCGAAGCATACTGATGAAAATATGACATGGACCCCGACAAAGCCGCCTGTATGCGTAGCAAGCCAACACTGAGGCAAGGCTTGTTCACCCCGGGAAGCCTCTTACAGCTGTTTGCACACTAGCAACATTGTTCAGGGTAAAAACCAAGGCATCTTAGTTTTGGGTGAGTAAACATTCAAAGTCATCCTCTCTGCCCCTAGGTAGCAAAACTTCTTCTTGTGCCGTTATTTTTTTTTTCTTCATTGTAAACAAAGACAGAGCACTCTCTTGACAGGTCTCAGCACAATTTAATCATTGCGTTACAGGATTGTCTGTAAATTAAATATGACATTGCACACTCAAGGTTGAATTAAATGGTTATATCAGCCACATCAGTGTAAGAGAATATACAGCCGCATACATATCTAAAACAGTCATTCTAAACTTAAACATTTAGCTTTCTAAAAAAGTTATATAAAAAAGTTCTATAAAAAACAAAACCAGAGATTAACGGCCATTTCTATTTAACGTAATACTGCAGAGTAGGCTTAGAAATGCTAGTGGCAGTAAAACTAGTCAGCCTATTGGCAACGAGGTATTCTGTTCAAAGATCCTGGCCCCCAGTGTAGAAATTCAGTAAATGTGCTCAAAGGAAAACTATTACAAAGTTGATGTATTATACCAAGGTTGGTTGCTTTTGCCTAATTCCTGGAGGCCCGTCCAATCCACTTGGTACAAAGGGAATGAGAAACAATTAGGATTAAATAAATGAGCTGGAGTTTAATCACAATTATAAGCACGGCAGGCACTTTGTGAAAAAGAACACGTTTTTCAGAATCATTTTCATCTGTTGTCGGGTGGCACTAAGGCTTGCAGTGAGGAGAAAACGAGAGGCCTCTGTTTAAACGGGGGCCAGATAGCTGTAATTTAATGGTCTTGTAAGTCTTGTGGTCTTGTCGCGGGTTGGATATCATTCACAGGGCAAAAAATCAGAAATGAAACCTGAGTGATTGCATAAAAGCTGGACACACAATCAGGAAAATAAATCTATTATCATTATTTCAATTCTATATGAAAAAAATACTCAAAACTGATACTATAATATTCACCAAATCAGGACCCATTACTAACCATTTCCAACCCAGCACAAAGAGTAGTCAGAACAAATAGGTAGTCCAAAAAATTGTGGTCAAAAAAAGACCAACACCTCCAGAAATAAGAAAAGGAAACTAGCAGTGAAGATGCCATTTGTAATCAAAAATGATCTTTTTACATTTTTATATCAAGAAAACGGCAAAAAACATGGCAGGTCACATCCTTGATCCATAATTGCCTTAGGTTTATTTACACATTTTTAATTACCCTAAGCGACTTGAGAATAGCGAGAGTTACCTTATTTTGTCATTGAGTTCACATCGGTCGGACGGAAAAACCAGGTTTCCCCCTCTCATATTCTTTGTAGGGCCCGTCTGGGGAGGCAGCATCAGCTTAGTCATCATTTTTTCCACGATGAGATTTTGCCTTTACTCATAACAACCCAAATGTCCCACGGTGGCTGTGCTATACATGTTCACAAAACATGCGCGATTGTGTTGAGCCAATGGACGGCAACAAATGCACACCAAATCTCAGAACTGGTTGCAAATATGAAACCTTCAAAAGCTGAACCCCATCAAGCACGGAAGAGTGAAATAGGGGGTTGAGTCAGCTTGAGACATAATTAAATTCAGACAAGCAGCAGAGAGAATGAAAGTGATATATAAATAGACCAACGATGAAGCCATCCTTCCCTCTTTGGAGGGGCTGACAAGAAATGTTTCTCTATTAATTTAATTTTTTAACCTGGGAAAGCAATCACGGCCATCATGTTGCTGAAGACTGATTATCAACTAGGAGACATTTCTGAAGTCTTTGTTGTTTCCATGTTATCTCGGATTTAAGACACAATGGCTGTAATTTAAGGGGAGAAATTCACCAGAGAGATTTCTCACAAAAGGAGTTAACAGTAGTAGACAAGTCAACAACACTAGATTGTAGATAGGAATCTGAGTGTATTTCTTCCATAGATGTCATGCTTAATGACTGTGTCCCGTGTGGTCACAATTTTGTTGGAGGATAAGGGCTATTAAGCTGAAAATACAGTTGTTTTTCTTTGAGGGGAAGGTCTGCTAGGCTGAAAATTCAGTTGTTTTGCTTTCCTAATTGCAAATTAATTATTTGGTATGCTAGGCATTTAAAAATAAATAAATGCAGACACTAATTGAAAAAAGAGAAGAAAAAAAACTTCCACCATTGTACCAGTCATGCCCGGTTGGTCAAATCTCTTCTAGCAGCTGCTCAACATATCTTTGCAAAAGCGGCAATAATTGTGCACTAAAGCTTGAAAAGGTATTTTGTCTAGTGAGGCTATTTAGCAAAGATGAAAAAACAGAGTAGATTTAGGGAAACTGAATGTGTAATCATTCAAAAACAAGGCATATATTTAGTTTAAAACCAACCTCGTTTTTTAAATTCTTGAATTTATGCACAGGTTATAACTGTTCACCTTCTTGAGAGAAAACTTTTCTTATGTGGGGAATAATACATAGCTACTCTATGTAATAGCAGATGAACAAAGGCGGTGATTTGCACAACATCCCCAATTAAGTGTCTGTAAACGGTTACACAGAGTAGGGAGGCTATTTGCACCACTTCGACAAACAGATTCTGCTGCGTATTACCTGCTAGCGAGAGCCCTGTAGCTTCTCACCAAATTAGTCACTTCAGTTCCAAACACCTCTCCCCCAGGGTGAAGCGAGTATCAAAGGCCTCCTGTCATTACACTGGCTCCGGCAACACCGATGTGTGATTACAGTGCTCTGCTATCCACACCTACCTTTCTGATCTGGTCCATGTGTATTACAGGAGTGTTCAAAATTGCATTAAAATGAAGCCGGGAGGTTTATTCAAATGAAATCTGTGGAAAATATAAAGGCAAGAGGCTAATTTTACTAAAGCGGTCAATAGGCCTGGTGAGACTGGCGAGTATGTGGCCCTGTAATGACATGCGCTCAAGGACCATTTACGCTCAGTACAAGGACAAGGGGCCTTTGTCTTCTGCATAGCGCCATTAGAGAAGTGGCAAGACAGACAAGGCTAACGCTATCAGAAAATTGGACAGGTGGAACTGGAGAGGCAGGACTAGCCTTATGTGGAGACGTTTTCATGGGCCACGGTCCAGGTAGCGGATCAGCCTGGCCCAACACTGATCACATTTGGAGCCTGGGCTTCTCTGGGCTCAACGTACAACATAGGGAAAAACACAAAGGGTGGCTGCTTAATAGTGCGTGAAAATGATGAAGTTCACGTTGCTTGACGGAGAATTAATGTTCATTATTGTGCCCTCTGTTTTTATTATTTCACAATATTGAGTATCAAATGGATCTAATGAAAATTTCAGAAATTCATAACTTCTGGCCTGATTCCATTACTGCATTTTTTCAGATTAGAGTACAAAGCTGCTGATTCTTTTCAACTCGTGGTAATGCTATCTGAAGGGATACAGGTTTTAATATAAAAATCCCAGCCTAAACTCTGCTGCACATATTAGAAACCCATTAAACTGTTCTCTTCCAGCACAGCATAGAAACCCAAAAATGGTCAGTGAAGTAGCTTGTCAAATAACTTGAACAGAAAACCAAGAAAGGATATCAAGCACTATGTTGTATCCTCTGCACAATTCAACTGCACACCAAATGTTTCAACGCTACAAGTTACAAAATGGTACTCAATTTCTTGTTCATCTTTTAGGCATTACTCTGCCTTGCTACTGGAGGGTTTACCTTAAAATATCTCAAAGTATAGCCTACAAGGGCAGAAAACATTCCAGAGTTGAGTCCACACGTGTCTGCTTATTTACAAGGACAGCACCACATCCTGATGAGATAGGTACAAACGAGGTGTGAAAGATAAACAACGGCGATGTCTTCACAAGTCTGCTGGCCCCGACTGAGTATGGAAACCTTTTTTATTATTATTTCTCTACCGCAGTGTTGGTCATTCATCAGGCCACAGTCACGTTGATGGGTTACGAGGTCCTCTGGGCAATTTCTCAGGCTGCTTCAGCAGGCTGGCTCCATCCCAGTGCTCTGAGCCGGTTGGCCAATCAGTACACTTTGAACAAAAGAGGCTCATGGTGTGCCTGCCAGGAGCCAGCCAAGAAGGAGGGGCGCAGCGGGCCGTCGCTGTACAACCCAGTGGGAAGGGAGCGCGTCCCGTCAGCACAGTTAATGAAATGTGCTTTTCCAGGAGTCAGGGCCGAGAGCTCTCCAACTCGCGGGCAGAAGGGAGAGAAGAGGGAGAAGGCAAGAGAGAAAGGCTGGGGAGAGAGAAGCCAGACGGCAGAAAGGGAGAGAGAAAAAGGCAGGGAAATGTGTGGAGGACACGAGGGGGCAGAGAGCGGGGCGACAGGCAGTCGGTTGAATGCAATGCCTCATTCGGTGCACAGTGTCCACAGCTTAAAGAAGCCAGTAATCCTTCTTCCACCTCCCTCCCACAAGGCTTTGTGCTTCTCCCTGGCTCCGGTGGCTCTGCTGGCCCGAAATCCAGCACCCTGCCTTTCATCGTAATCACTGAGACAGCCCTTCACAAGAAGCCTTTTCTTTACATCTTCAGAAAGGCTTACAGGTTTTGTACCTTTTTTCCTCCAAATTAATCACATTATATTTTACATGAAAAATAATTATTATGGGATAATACTTTTACTCCCAGACACTGGTCATTAAATTGCTCAATATACATTTTTTTAATTATTATATTTTTTAAACAAGCATCCTTTGCTAGGGATAAAAGTTGACTTTTAAAAACTATAAATGTGCAGTTCAATCTAACGTAAAAAAATTATAATGAAAGGACTCAATCATTTTTCATCAGCTACTTTTCTGCCTCTGTGCGATATACAAGACAAAGATTTATATTGTTGTTATTGTTGTCTCTGCAGAGATTCTCCAAGCTACTTCACAAACCATAGTTTTTCACCATTGACGATATTAAGAGCTTTCAGAGTTACTTAAGTGAGTTCTCTACACTTGCTCCCTTTTCTCCTGATGGCCTCCATAGTAATTGATTTAAAAAAAAATCTTTAGTAATTGGTCGTGATTAAGGGCAGTGCAAAGTGTTTGACAAATAATTGTTTTCTCTCAGGGTACTGGGAGGCCTTCTGCGGCCATGTCTTGTTTTTGCCTTTAATAGATGATGACATCTGGGACCTCGGAACTAATCAAGAGTAATCGGCATGCAGTTCCACTAGGAAAGGCCTGCTTTAAGGTTCGTTTAAAGGGTCATTATGCAGTTCGTTAGAGAAGATTGACTGCAGGACAAACACTGTATTTGCCGGTTGGCCCAAACCCTCAGCTGGGGTTGCGATCTGCAAACCCACAAGTCGAAGACGAAACGAAGGACGGCGAATGAACAGGTTTGGCGATCAGTGGCTAGGCGGTTGAAATGTGTTTCATACATCTACAAAAGTCCTTCCAGGTGCTGGAGCCTTATAAGTGGTCACGCAGAATAACAATACAGGGGGAAATGTCAACATGGCAGTGGATCAGAGAGTGGCCACCCTGGGCTGAACAGCACTGAACTACTCCAGCTTACAGAAAGAAATCAAGTCCCCCAAGCTTGGTGGCGGGTGAGTGGCACGTGGAAGGGCCCTCTGAGATGAGGCAAGTCCCAGGGGGCCTGCTGCAGACGTTAAACAATGTAAACCGCCAGCCTAATGAGTCGCTTTCCCCACAGGGCTGCCCTTTACTCCACAGCAGTGACGTAAATCTGAGGCCCTTCGCCGCTGTTCGCCTCCAACACTTTGTGATTTCCCAGGGACGTTTAAACCAGAGCAGAGCACAGAGACCACGCCGCAAGAGGAGAAACAAACAGCCTGATTTCTGCCACGCTTTTGAGACTGGGACAAGTGAGAAGAAGCTACACAGAAAAATCTAGAATTGAAAGCAAAAAAAAAAAAAAGGCTTTGGTAAACAAAATAACATATTAATGTAGTAATAGTCACAGCAAAAAAGGCCATACTGTGGTCAGGAATCAATGTGCCCCGTCTCCTCCAGCCAGCCACAGGACAATAAACATTATCTCAGACACATCGTGACATAGGTGGACTGCTAAATATGCTCTCTTACATGCCAGTGATATTCATGCCTCTGATTTAAAATTTATCAGCGTCCATGATACACTATGAGACCCTGTGACCATGTGATACCACAAAGACCATGTGAGTTCAACCAAAAGACAAGTCATTTTTGTTTTCAGCTGTACAATTGCACATATACCAAAACAAAGTCCAACAGGAGCGAGTCTAATGAAAAACTAAGAGCAAAATCATTGTATTAATCACAGATTAATTAGCCTAACCATAACCATGCTGTAAGACCATGCTGTCTTACAGAGAGACTCAACAACTCTTAATTCACAAGGACACAATCTAAAAGTGACAGGACATAGATACAAGGCTGGGTCAAGGACTTGCTGAAATTCTCCAGGCACAGGTAGCTGAAAGAGGGTTAGAACTGGAGACGAAGTAAACGGACACCATGTGGTGAAGCACGTCTCGAGAAAAATAAGAAAAAAAAGTCAGAGAAAATGAAAACTCAAAGGAAGCCTGGCGAAATGGAGGAGAGGGGTTTCTGTGGGAACAGACTCGAAGTAAATTAACTCGAGCATTCCGCAGCGCTCAGCCAAACTGTGCTAACCCAAACCCTTTCAGGGGAGTCTCACCAGGGGTTTGAATGCTGTTTTATTTCATAAGTGAAACATACAACCGCAGTTTTGTTTTTACATTCCACAACAAAGAGCACAAGCGGACGTTGCGCGTATCAGTGATCCCAAGGACACAGGCTTGTCAAAAGTCCAAAAAGGAAAGAAAAAAATGTGTGTTCATTAATACCCCTTGCAGCTGTAGAAAAGCCTGTGAGGCCTCTGCCGTAAAAGATACATATAATTACCTTACAGCGCTGCCATTTTTGCTGAGAAAAGGATTTTTAAAGTCGTTTTTATTTTATTTTTTGCAGGAAGTTATGAAGTAAGGAGCTGCTTCCTAAGAGGCCCCATATAGTAGCGGTATTCCATTGAAGGTCCCCTTCGTGGGAAAATCACTCTCCCTGAAATATGGGTAAACTTTCCTCAAGGTCACGCAGCTGCAGGATAATAAATTCTTCTGGGAGACGCGACTGATCAGTGCTCTGCACAGAGGGCTGCAAACGCAGAGAATACCTCGCCTGTCTGACCTCTCGCTGTTCCTGAGGCAGGTTTTCCCACAGTTCATGGAGGGCTGTCACGGGAGGAGGACGAGCAAACACAAAAAACCCCAAAATGATCCCACGAGAGGTCGCCCGTGACAACAAGGACGCCACATTGTGCTTCCGATTGAAGGGTTAATCGGTTCTGCAGTGCAAAGGAGGAGCAGGGACAAAGGATGCGAATGCGTGTCAACATACTCCCTCTAAAGGGGAAGTCTGCGCTGGCTTCACAGGATCTTTCTCCTCCTCAGAAAAGAGCTTTTTGTTTCAGCTCCAGATGGACTGGCTGTAAATCTGTGGTTTAACCCAAAGGCTGTCAGAGTGGAAACTAACAGCATCAAGTCGTTCTATTTTGGAAATGAAAGCCATTATGGTGGCTATAAGGAGTGAGAAGAAGAGTTTGAAACCATTTATTTTCTTGGGAACAAAGGAGAGGGCAGCCATGTATCCCTTCTTGCTGTCTGTCTGTCAAAAGGGGGTGAAAGGTTCTTTTTTTTTGAGGGCAGCTGTTTAACAAGGGCCACCAAAAGGCCCTTGTTGTTTTTCCAAAGCCACCGTGTCAGAACTGCAGACGAATATGGTCAAACTGGGCATTAAATGCAACCTGGGCTTAAATGTACCCTACCCTTTTTAAAATAAAGTTAATCTAATTAAATATATGTACTAACAAATATATGTATATATGTATGTATATTTTTTTTTTTTATGTTAAAGCTATTGATGAGGTAATCACTAATCTCTTATGGTAGGCTTGCACGAGCAACAGATTTGTGGCAAAACTCAATTGGATTTTGAGACGTGGTGGTGAGATCTAGTGGCCTATTTCCTGGGCAGCATCCAGGGGGAGCCATGAAAAGCAGACAGCGATAGCCGCAGTGGTTTCCTTTTATGACATCCACCTGAATCTCAAGTCTCAAAGAAGATGAACCAACTGACTCAGGGGCATGAATTACACCATATAGACAAAAATCCCTCATGAACTGCTATACAGCTGATTGCATAACTAGCATCAGTGTACCCGGCTAGCAAGGTAAGGGGGGGGTAAAGAGGATGCATAAATAACGAACGTTGGGGGACCCAAAAATGGCTTTGAAATGCTCTGGCATTTCGGAGGTAATTTCTCCGACAGCAATAAGATTTTTGCCTTGTTTATTGTGTTCTGAGCTCTATATGGTCGCCTCTTGAAAACGCCTCCGAGTTTTTTTTTGGGAGGGGGGGTTTAATGAGGCCAAGAGAGGGAGCAGCAGTTGGGCGCCACTGCCGGCTAGTCTCTGGGTCAAGGCGGCGTGCCGGACTGGCGTTCCCGCTAAACCTCTGAACCCCTGGCTCATTAAGGAGCTCATCAGACGAGCTGCCACTGCACTTGTGTGGGCATGCTGTTCCCATCTCACTATGAGAGGAAGCTCCACCACTCGACACGTCAACTTCATCCGACATGCACCTTCCCACGGAGGGTCAGCCCTTCCTTTATATTAGCGTTCCTCTTCCAAGCTGCGGAGATAAACACACTTCATCAAATCCTTTCCTATTGTTTAATGTCAACATTGCCCGACTAGGACAGATTCAGTACTGTTTGACTATACTGTGCAATGACAAATGGAGCAGCACATAACCTAATACACACACACAATTCACTTTTATTCTACTCTTTGCAGCCACCACATTTTTTCTAACATCCAGCTATAGACTTCTCACAACCCTCCTGCTCTTATATAACTGGGTTTTTTTACTCCTATGTTTATGCTGCTAATCTTCTGTTTGGGTTAGAACGACAGCCTCTGGAGTGTGTGCGAGGTGTCAGCTCTGCCTTATCACTGCAGTGCCTCTGCGTCGCGCCTCCTTTCCAGCTTCTTGCTCTGCGTTACTTCCACACGAGCCGCTGAGCCTGGCCGCGGGAGCCCCTTGACAGCCCCTTGGCTGGAGACCTACCAGTTGCTCCACGCTAATGGCAGCGGTTCACCCGAGAAGAGTTAATTACGTGCGCAACTCGGACTCATGTCATAAAGCCCGGGCTCGTCTTCCATTGTAAACGGGGAGGGCCTTTTCTCCTCAAGCCCTCTTTCATTTTCAGTGTCTTTTTTTTTTGTTCCTTCTTTTTTACTTTCAGAATGGCTTGTGCCAAATGTGACAGGAAAAAATTTTTAAAAACATTTTTTAACATTAAGTTAACATGGACATCACACATGCATTACGTAGGTTTAAAGGTTTAAGGCCATTGTTTTTTCATGCCATTACATAATTACAATGGGCTTGAGAATATTTTTTGGTTTCTTATGGGATTAAAAATGATTATTTTTCTATACATATTTCATTGAATATATGTGATGCATATATGTGATGCATTCACTAAATAGGTGTTGCTTGTTTTGCGACCTAATTAAGCTGTGGTTAGATAGATTGTTCCACTGAAATATCAATTATACCCCAACTTGTTATGCTAGCGTATGTGGCTCTAGCATATCTGCATTGGCCTTAATAACTAGATAAGTAACTATATATGTGTGGGGTTTCAAAATGTATTAAAGCCTCCAGAGTGGCTCAGTTGGTAAAGGTGCTCATCCAAGCAGAGCCCGATGAGCTGGAGTATACTGGAGTATATCATTCACCGATAGTGACTGGGGAAGCATAGTGGCAGAGCACCGACTGGGCTGGTGAGGGTAAATCGGCAGGGTTCACTCTTGGCTATCTCCTATTGGCTGTCTGGTAGCCTGCAAGCTTGCAGTACTGTCCAGAGGGACGTGCATTCCTCCAATCAGCGCTGAGCCTCTCGTGCGAGCTGTGTAGCTAGTCTACGGTGTGGAAAAAGACGGGTGGCTCGAATGCTGGACTGGACCAGGCTAGCCATCCCTCCTTACTCTCTCTCTTTGTGTGGTTACAGGTGTCGTGGCAACAAGCCGAGATGCAATTAGAACAATTTGCATAGGGAAAAAATATTTTGCGATTATTAAAAAAAAAAGATAAAAAAACTAATGCTAATATATACCAATTTAGAAAAGAAATCATGGAACATTGAAGCATTATATATTATCAGACCTTTCGGAATCTGCACAAATGGCCAAGCCTAATCAAAACTCAAGGTTCCTATGATTTCATTTGTTATTTTACCCAAAAAGCGGCCCCCTTTCCAGACTGTCCAACTCATCCATTAGCCGGTGACCGATGTCAAGTGCTTGCCTGCGCTTGTCTCTTTGTCTCAAACAAGTGACGGCGTAATGGAAAAAGCTCCAGGAGCACCGCTTATCCCCGGCAACCTGTTTCTTTAACCGAGTAAAGCCGTCAGAGTGTGGATACTGACGACGGCTAGCCCTTGCTTTGTTACTGACTCTATCCGGGGGCATTCCTCAAAAGGCCGGGTGAGAAGGCTGAGGATAAGTAACATCTTAGGGAAAGTAAATGTTTTCACACAGTGACGGGGTAAACAAAAGCCTGGGCACATCTGACGTATCCTCATCGATTCCAGCTGGCAAGGGTTTCGACAAACACTCGTCGAACGCGAGCCTGATGGAAGTGCTCCAGCGCAAAGTCAAGATCTGGAGAGCTGAATTCCAACAAGACGGGCTGTAGAGTGGCTCATTAATGTCACTAATGGAGATTCGTGGAGTGGCGGGATGGCTAGTGTCATGGACCAGGCGTATTATGGGCTCTCGTTCGCTAAAATAAAAAAAGCTAATAAACAACACGAGATTACTGTGTGTTTATGTGTTTTACTGCCTGTGTTGAATATATGTCACCATACAGGCAACCAAATTATTTTCACAAACTTATAATTTACAATATAATTTTCAAAATGTGCCATTTTTTTAGCATTGTACATTAATTCACAGACTCAAGTATAACAAGTTAATGGAGAAAAGCCAAAATGAATACTTAGTTATTTTTAGTCTAGTTATGTGAAACAGCAGTCGTAAACTGCATCATTTAAGAAAACCATCGTGCAGGGCTTACTCGGTGAAATGAGAAAGCTTTGCGGCCTAAACCAAATCTTTACAAGTAAAATCTTTTCTAAGGATTACAACAAATTGTATACATAATTGTAGTATTTTTTTAACAGGTTTGGCCTCTGTGGAGTCAACCCACGCCTCAGAAACGATGTGCCAAGAGACTGACCAGTGCCAGCTGGCAAAGGAAACACAAGCACATCCTATCAGACACAGAGCACGACCGCTGGTCATCCTGATTAACCACCTGAGCCTTGAGATAGACAACTATACAGCTATACAGTGTGTGTGTGTGAGAGAGAGAGGGAGAGCGAGAGAGAGAAAGAGAGAGAGAGGAAGGGATAGCTTTCAGCTATAATACATATTAAATGATTAATGAATGGTCTCCACCTGAAAACTAGTGGCATTAATAAAACAGGATTGTAAATTGTGGAAACGGTTGCAATTTCTTTCTTGCCATTGGCAAATTATTCCCATGATCGGTGGTGGCTTGTAGTGAACAGGGCTCAAGGACGAAATATGAAATGAATTCTTCTGGAAAGCTTGAATGCGTACCCTTTTTTATAAGTGATACAACAACATTTGGTACAGCTAGTCAGATACACATTTCTAGATGGCTCACAAAATCTTGCTAGCTAGCGGTCTATATCATTACCATTTTTATTATTATCAAATCGTATTTAAAATCTTCGGAAATAAAAAAATTTTCTCACTCTTTTGAAGCCTGGCAACTCTTACAATAGACAAATATTAGTAAATTGAAGCATTTAGCCTTCAGCAAATTTTGCATTTCTCGTTCTACCCCAAGCTCACGCCTCAAGCTTCTGAGATCTAGGGATCGTCATCGTTTATGTGCAGCTGTAAGGCCAGTGGACTTTGCTATAACAAGACTTTTGTCTTCCGCATTCCCTGTTTATGCTGAGGTCTGGTTCTGTGCAAGGAACTTTTTTCACCTGTTGCTTCATGTCATTCCTGGCAACAACAGCACCATTTTTCTGAGTGATTAGATGTCTCTAACGGTGTCTCTCTCAGTGCCATGTAGGAAACACCTTTAAAAGGAGAGATTGAATACTTTTCATTTTAGGGAATTCATATGTTGCGGATAAATTTCTGTTCATGACTGGATCGTCCAAGTCCAAGATACGGTTAAGATGAGGTAAGACCCATTTATTGTTATATCTGCTCAGCAGATGCTATCAACAGTGAACAAACACAAAAAGTTTGCACTTATATTTACATTATTTTAATATTTATACAACTGGAAATCTATTTAAGAAATCTTTTGGTAAGTACCTTTGTTCAGGAATAGGCTAAAACAGAAGGATTTGAATCAACAACCTCCGGGTCACAGGTCCAGCACCTTAACTACCTCAGGGTCTAAACGTCTGCCCTGTCTGGAACCTCACATGCACGCACTGTAGCAGCAAATAGGGGTTCACAAGCTCCAGAGGCTGATGAAATCTAGGCCCATTTCATCTGATTACACCATCGATCTTACTCACAGGCACACTTCCCTTAACATTAGAGAGAAAATTAATGGAAAAAACCAACAACTGATAAATGAATTCTCGAGTATGAAATTTGGGCCTCTTAGTCTCTCCCAAACTATCCTCTGATGATAATTAACATGAAAGCCAATGTGGTGCGTGGCGCTTGGACGCATGTGTGTGGCATATTTTTACGACTTTTTTATTTCAAGTCAGTTTCTCCAGAAATTTGACAGAAATTTTTAAAATAAAATAATTATATCCCAGGCATAGAAAGACATAGAAAAATTAAAAATAACAGTTTTTTAAAAATGTGTGTGTAAAATTGTGTTTAAAAAAAAAAAAAAAATGTAATCAAACTGGCAATAATTAAATGGTCCTAAAAACTGAAAACTGTATGTTTTAGATATGTATATGTCCGTCTTCTGAATAATTTTCTTTGACCCAACGATCCATTCCGATTGGTCACACAATGGTGGTTTGCGGGCAATCGGGGCTCTGTGGCAACCCCAGTGTGGAGCTGTCTGCATGGCAAGATACGGTGGTTCGCTGCGGAGATGGACGGCTGCCCATGCCAAAAGCAGGCCCGTCTGGGCAGGGCATGCGGCAGGGTCTACTGCGGAAATGGAACAGCCGCCAAAAGCGTTTTAACATGACAGGGCACCGGTGAAGTAGACCCCAGAATGACACCTTGTCACAGCTATGGAAGGACAAGCGTCACCTTCTTTTTAAAAACTTTGTCACAGCAAGCAGAGCTGACGCAAGAACAGGTTCTTTCGTTGTCACAAAACGTGAGGAGGCGATAAGAAGCTGGTGTAAAAAGCTGCATGCTACTTTAAAGTGATAGGTTATTTGTGAGTCATCAAACCCAATGCATGTTTTTTATTATATTTTACATGACACATTTGAAAAATTAAACTAAGATTCAACGCACTGTACGATGAGGAAAAAAAGCGAATTCTGGCAGTCATCTGTTGTATGTGTGCTGATAGCAGAAGCTGAGAGCACCAGGACAAGTCCTGGGAGGGAGACAGTTCCTAGAAAAATGGTCCTTACAACGCCAGCTCATTAAAAAGGAAATGTAATCTGGGTTTTTTTTTTCCCATTTTGCCAGGACAGAAATCGCAGAATGCCTCGGTGACGCAGTCTTCCTCCAGCTCTGCTCCGCCTTTGTCAAACGGGCTCCCAGAAAGCAGTGTCCGCTCGCTCCCGTTAATTAAGATTAAACCACTCTGTTCCAAAAGGCACGCGCACTGATTGTGCTCCTAGGTGCTCATTATCTCTAGTCGGATTACAAGCCAGCGATTCCGTTTGCACTGATTTGAAAAGCACCGCCGCTCTGCCTTTCAATTACACAGAAGGACACCCCCGGCCAACGAAACTAAGTTTGCAAACCAACTTGCGTGGCATTTACATGATTGAAATGCAATTATGGAAAGCCACCAATATTTAGGCTTGTTGTTGCTTCTGATCCATTTCATCAAGTTGTCTGTCATCACACCGTACAAAACCGTACCGAACATAAGAGACACCCAAACTGCATATGGTCAGTTGATTTTAAATAGCAAAACATTACGCAGCCGGTGATACAAAGAAAGGAAGGAAAAAACATACAGAATTCATGTAACGCTGCAGCAGGTGGTGATTTTGCAAATCCCTCTCTCCCACTCACTCTGCGTGTGTAAACATTCCAACAGAGCCTTTTTAATCTAGACCAAATCATTAAACAAGGAGGCTGCAGAGGTGGGGAAGGAAGAGGGACATCATTCTGAGTGAAAGACACAGAAAAAAAACCCTGCTGTTTTATACCATAAATCAAGCGCACACTTGGATTTATTCATCTCGGGTGTGTTTAGAACCTTCATATGCCAACGCCAGAGGTATTTATTCTCACCCTTATAGTGTGTTTCTATGATTCTGACGAAGGGATTCTGAAAAAGGGTTACTTACTTCTTTTTTTGTCTCAACAATCAGTAGAGCACAAACTGCAGATCACTGCAAATTATTGAAAGGTTGTGTGGGCAAATGAGAAAACAAGCGAAACCTGCTGTGAATGTGTTAGTTTTGAAGTGAGGCCTTTTGTGGAAAAGGCCATTTTGATTAAAAACAAACTAAACCTGTGGGGACCGCCCTGTGGTCAGAAAAACTAGATTTGAGGAATAGAGAAGCACCTCAAAAGAACACCACCTTAAATCTATCATAACTACCCACCCACCCCACACACACACACACACACACACACACACACACACACACACACACACACACACACACACACACACACACACACA
>JAOVYW010000036.1:2340195-2368867 GCA_025775045.1 Hiodon tergisus
GGAGGTTGAGGGTCAGCAATAAAGTGAATTTCAACTGCAGTTTTCTTCCACATACTCGCAATTCCCTATATTCACGTTCAGATCATAATTTTTCCTTCCCTTCAGCTGAACAAAACAATGGATTAAATGACCACAGCGGGAATTTAAATTTTACAATGCAGTATTCATAATAACTAGTAAAGAGGCAGTGGGATCAAACACAAAGGATAATGCCAACACGAGGTTCTCACGTCTATAGTGTTGTTAATCTAAGTACCAGGACATAGAGAAGAATACAGTACAGTTTTTTACTTAACTCTACATGCACTTAAAGGCCTTCAAATATTATTAAAGGAACAATTAAAATGCATTAAAATGTAAACGGCCTGATTTAGTCGTAAAACCAGTAATCCTCTGCTTGCTGTCATTTGTAGCATGCGCATAAAAATAACCTGCTCATTTATTTAGCCAATAAATATGTTATAACCAACTGTTTAAAGAGTCCACCGAAGGGCCAGATCTAATAAAAATAAAAAAATACGCTGAGCTGAAGGTTAACAGAACACCACAATACATTTAGAACATTTACCTTACAACGTTAAATGGATTGACTTCATTTTAAATATTGAGGATTCTAGACATATCAGCCTCAATACCCCTCAGCCAAAAAAAAAAATATATTTTTTAACTTGTTTAAATTTAATGATATATTGTCTCTATTGCTATATAAATGGATGGCTCCTAGACCTGCTAACCTCAGCCTTTCCCTCAGTGACAGTGTCACAGTTGCCTGAAATTCATGTTAGCGATCTCACGGTGGAAAATAATTTCATTAGACAGAGTGAAGTTCAGTAGCTCTGACAAATGCTGCCCAGCCTGATCTACTGCTTTCTTCTGGCACAGTGAAACATAGTTGGAGGTTGAATCAATAATAGAGCAATCTGACGGAAGAGCTTGGCTAACAAAGCACTATGAAAGAGAGGACTTTTATCTAAAAAAGATTTGCATGGCTCATTCTCTCACAGGCTCCAATTATGTTTATCTTAATTAACAGCGAAAACAAAAACTTCCTCCTCCTCAAGAAAATTAGGCTGTAGTGTGATTTGCTAGCCTCACTAACAGTAAACTTTACCTGAAACAGCTGATGGTTCAAGGGTTTACCCAAACAAACCTTTTCTTTCAGTATTATACTTATAGGGATATATACGGATATTGTTAACCTGCTAAGTATATTAGGTAGCCAGTAGCCAACTACAGATTATGATGAGCGATTCAGGACAACATCAAGTCTTATAGCGCTAAATATTAACTAAGAAGACACTTGTATATTAGTCAATTAGCGGATAAACTAACGCAGGGCTTTGAAACCAGTGCAGAAATTAGATTTTATTACATTTGTTATGAGATCCTGCTAATGTGAGGCATGTATGCCGAGCGAGAGACAGTAATGTGCTCTTTTCTTTTACCAAATTGAACTGCCACAGAATTCAGTTTAATTCAATGATGCTAAAATCACGCAGCTGTGTTTCAGTAGCCAGACTCCCTCGACTTCCATTTTTAATACACTAGCACCATCTTTCAATAAGCTACACTCTGAAAAAGCTAAATACATTTTAAGGCCTAGCCTGGCCTCCCCTATGTTTCAGACATACTCGAATGTAATTGAAATTATAGCTTGCCACTCTGGATAATAATATTATTTTTTAGAAAAGGGTTGAACCATTAAGGCTGTAAAGCACATGTATTTGCATTCTGCTCTTATCTAATGGCTTGGGTTGCTGAAAACTTCCACTCATTGCTTAGAGCAAAGCGTTGCTTTATATTTTAAGAGTTAAGGCCTGCCATGTGCACTCACCTAAGCATGGACCGAGCCCTATCAGCTGGATTTCGCAGGTTCGAATACAGCTAATGTCATTTTTCGATTATGACCGCACTGCACGTAGGGCACAGTGTTGGCACACAATGGGCCAAGTGCTGCACCGGGCTGGGGGGGGGTTAATTGGAAGTGCTGCCCTGGGCTTGAGGGTCTCCTGCCAGCTTCCCCAAAGCCAGACCACAGGCAGTGCCCTCGAGAGGGAGGGACGAGCCTCACCTACAATAGATGCTGAGCCTCTCTGCGGGATGTGAAGCAAGCAAAGTTAAAAAAAAAAAGTAAAATAAGTTGCTCGAAGGCGAGTAGGATTGGTGGTAAGGGTTGTAGCTATGAGCCGAGATGCATTAGCACATTTGAAGATTCCAAATTAAAGACAGTTAACATTTCTGCCTGATGTGGTTCATCAGAGTGAGTATTAACATAAACAACCCATAATTAAAGAGGAAACCCAGAGCCCAGGACGCATATTGAAGGAGCGCCATAATGGCATCATTGTCCTTACGGACTAGCATACACCATTGGTTAGAGACCACTCTCACAGACATTTGCTAAGCTACTTCACAGAACATCATTCATGAGGTCCTTACAGCAACAATTGTCTGATGTGGAGCCTGCTGATTAAATAGAAAACACAATGGTATGAGCACAAACGTGTGGCTCAGACTAATTATACTGAAGTGCAGTCTCTTCCTTTAAGAGGTCCCACGCTCATCATGTCGTGTACCCATCTGCCCCCCACCTGGGCCAGAGATGAAGGAAACTGGACAGGGACCTGATTGGCACTTCATACAGGCAGGTCTGGTTCTGTGGGCTCAAAACCACTGTGCTGCCTAAACATTGCAGAAGCGAGAGTGATGAAGAGCCAAAATCTGCTCAATCCAGGATGAGTCCGCTCTCCTATGTTCGTACTCCTTAGCAGGCAAGTGCTTAGTCCTGCTCAAGGGAGCACCTTCTGAAACAGAAACATAGGAACCCCCTCAACCTGTGCTCGATGCCAAGGCACTGGGCAGGCGAAAGGTCCGGCGAGAACAACACCGCGGTGGGCAAAAGTGCAGGTGAGAAACATGACGGGTTGGAAGCATCAGTAAAGGAGACTACAGGATGCGGCAACACTGAAGCTCCTGTTTAATGGACAGGAATTGAGAATTTCGCGCGCAGGTGTGCGCAGGCAGACGGGGATGGCGGCCGGTTTTAGTGAATGGCGCTGATGACAATGAAAACAAAAGGGCTAACAGGAGGTGGAGGGGATAGGAAAAGGGGCGGGGTCGACATCTGAAAGCTGAGAGACCAAAATAATGCGTTGGGTTCCAACTGCCGTGCGACACCACACTGACAAACCCTTCGTCCAGGCCTACGTCCATCCTCAGAGTCCTGCTGGACTCCAGTCATAACGCGGTTGCCTGGCGACAGGCTTTCTTTTAGCCCGACACTGTGAAAAGTTCTCACAGCACATAGAACGACAGCATCACTTGACTCTACCAGCAGCCATATTGCCCATCTTACCACCCTCACTGTCACCCAGTGCAGGAACAGTAACCGTGATCACCCTCATCATCATCATCATACGTCCCCCAGTGGCGGAGTCCAGGACTGGGACTGTACCATCGGCCTGCTGCTCCTCCTCCTCCTGCTGCTGCTGCTGCTGCTGCTGCTGCTGTTGCCTCTGGCGCAGGGTTTTACGTTTGACGTAATCGTGGTCGACCGGTGTGGCTGTGTAAGGTGGGGATGTCAGACCTGGCCCGCTAGAGGGGAGCGACGTCCCAAGGCCCAGTGCCGCGCCCGCGGAGGAGGAGTGCGAGTCCTCCTCATCGTTCACCGACGGTACCTTCTCCCTGCGGAGACAGTCAGCAAACATGAGTGTTTCTCCTGCCCCCCCACCGCAGACACACTTCAGAGAGCAGTCGGAGTGCATTAATCTGTGACACACCGACAGTGCGAGCAAGAACAAGAGCATAAAGTGAGATAAAGTAAACAAGGTAAAGTGCCGTCATGGACAGTCATTAGTATACAGAACCATGGGGTCAAACTTGTGTAAACGTCAGTGGGTATGTAACAGGAGCTGGAGGTGGTAACCAAGGGACACCACGACACATTACTACACAGAACTACAGGCGCCGCAGTAGGCGGGTTGAAACACAGGTTAGGTACAAGACAGGTCGCTAAAACTCTAGCTAACCAACTAGCAAGGAAGGCAAGTACCTAGATAAACAATTTGCCATGTATAAAACATTTTAAGCCAGGCAAGCATGGGACACATAATTAGGTAAACAGCACAATTATTTGGCTGTATGAGGGAGTTATTTTTAATGCTTTAAAGGACTTCTGTGTTTAAACAATGAAGATCTGACTGGATGAGGCAGAGTTATCCAAAATCACTGTTCATTAGGTCCTTTGTGTAATAAAAGTATTTTATTTTTTAAATAGCCTTGGGACTTTTTCTCCATATATAAGTTGAGGTAACATCAGCCACACTGAAATATTTCACTTTTCTGAAGTTATCCAAACTGTGTTCAAATAAATGAATACAAAAGAGACAGCAGTGAAGAGTTTAAAGAATACTGATAATTTATGGGTGTGTAACTATACACTGAGCCTTTTATCAATCATAAAATTATACAATAGGTCAGCTTTTCCAAGATTCCTGACCTTGTACATATCAACACAACTTCTCATCTTTTATGGTTACGTTATTGTTTGTTTATTGTAACACCAAGTTTGCCCTTTAAGTCGGACGTCCTTAGAGGGTTGCTGACTGTAAACATGGATAACTATGGATATTACAGGAGACATAAACCTCATCGATTTTATAAGAAACGAGAAAGGAACCTGACTGATAGGAAATGAATATGAAACAAAATTACACTCTGGCAGGCAAAATTGCATCACTGGGGAAAAGGGCACATAAATCACTCCTTACTGAATGTGACCGGTTCAGAGAAACATTTATCTGAAATACCAGGGCCATTTGATAAACTGACATTTTCAATGTGTCATGAATTGTCAACACAATGTACAAAACTACTAGGGAATTAATAAAGCGTGTGGCAGAGTTTTCAAAGTTCAACTATGTACATTGTTCAAGCGTCACTGTGCTTATTAGCTAGGTAAACTGCTTTACCATCACATCATTCCTTTATTACAAAATGTTCCTTCCAATCTCATCCAATCTGGCCCGTATTAATCGTCTGTTTGACCACTCCCCCTTATCTCATCCAATCTGCACTCTGGCTGAATTTTCAAAGCAAAAAAAAATAAAAAATCAATAGATGGGTGCACATGGACAGTTTGGCTACTCACTTCTCACTGGATTTTGGCATACTCTTCTCCTCCCCCCGGGCAAAGGGTCCAGCTGCCGTTTCAGTCAGAATGCTGAAGAAGAGCTCGTGATCCAGGTCTGGATCCCCGGACTCCAGGAGCTTCAGGATGGTGGCGCTGAGACGGAAGTACAGCTAGGGGCAGAAACACTTGGGTTACAGGCAACACGGGACACACGGCACAGTCACTGCAAGGGGTGAAAGGCAACACGGGACACACGGCACAGTCACTGCAAGGGGTGAAAGGCAACACGGGACACGCGGCAGTGTCACTGCAAGGGGTGAAAGGCAACACTGGACACGTGGAACAGTCACTACAGGAGGGAAACACTGCACGCTTTAGTCTGACCTTCTGATTTATTTAGGAGGTGAGAACTGGCATCGCAAAGTGTGCCTACCTCCAGGGCCTCCATGGCCAACTCGGGGGGATTGTGGTAGTGAATCTTACGCGGGTACCGGGCAGCCTCCTCGTGCAGGTAGTGTGCAGCCTGGGGAGAGTGTATAGAAAAGGGGAGCGGTTTCGAAGGGGGGGGAATCATACCAATTCTCATTCGTGATTCAGAGGGCGTAAAAACAAACGTGCTTAGACATAATACACTTCTTACAAAGTACAAATGGAAACTAAATTCCTTCGGAACAGGGACTGAAGTTTTAATGCAATGCAATCAACGTGTACTTCAGCACCACAATGACCAAAACATTGCACACAAGAATATCTGATTTTGTTCTAAAAACAATAACTTTACTGCAGGCCCCAGAAACCATTGTTTTAGTTTGGCTCACTAAAATGCATGTGAACCTTAAAGCATTAAAAAAACCTATACCTGGTACGGCTACCCCAGCTCGCGGTCATTTAATTTAAATACATTTTCATGTAATTACACTGCCAAGCACTTAGTTTAGCCTTTTCTTGCTTTTTTTAAAAGAATCATTCAGTAAAATATCAAATATTCCTTAAATAACAAGGCTAATCCCCTAGGAGCGGTTTCGAGCCTACCACTGGATAGGCTATAGATTTATACTGACTGTGCTATGCAAGCTGACGTTATGACTATAAGTACAGACAATGACTGGCAATTGGAAATACAGCGTTTTATATCTTTAACATCTCAATAGAAATGTTCAAACTCTATATACCAATGAGTAACAACCAGCGACTAACGCTGGGAGTTACAGAAATGCCAGATGGGGGATGCTCAATTACAGATTGCTCATCAGAGACGAAAACGCTACCAATACAGTTTCCTATGCGTTTATCAAAACTGACAGCTTATTAACATTTTTCGTGATTAATTAACATTTTTCGTGATTCGAGTCCCAGTTTGTAACATAAGGCAAGACAAGTGTGACGATGGGTACCTGTTTGTAGAGCAGCAGGTAGTCGCGTGGGGACTGCTTCCGCTTCTCACCGATCTTCCCCAGCATGTAGTGGATGAGCCACTCCTCCTCGTCGCCATCGCCTTCACAGCGCGACGCCCCCTGGAAGCTCTGCGAAGAGGTCTCCAGCATGGAGTCTCTGCGCTCCACCATCTGGAACACAGTTACATGCACACCAATCACCAATCACGTACACCGCCTCATCCCTGGCTGGAGCCGAGTGGCCGGTTTGGCATGGGGAGTAGGGGGGGTTTAGGTCACATGATGAGGAATTTTACTGTGAATTTTACCCGTTTCCATGAGTGAAGAATGTTAAGAGGTGGCTGAAGACTGGACAGGAGATGGAAAAGAATCAGGAGGAGAAAGGACAAAATGAGGCCAATAGCCCTTCTCTGTTACCGACAGCAGGAAAACTAATTTTGAAATGGGATCCTTTTCAGGCAGGCCCTATTAACCGCTAACGGCAGCAACAACACGATGGGCTGTTCTACTATTGAGACACAAAGAAAGACGTGGTCGATTTGTTTGCGCTGCGTTCATGTAAATAAAACTGCTGTGAAACTCTGCATTCATTGCCCTGAAAACAGTGGGAGCAAAGCTGACATAAGATCATTCAAAACATATAAACAGATGGCTGTCTAATCAAGTCGACAGCAGGCTCCTGGAACTAAAGCCAAGCTGGAGAATGACTAAAGTCACCCTTATCCCCTCCTCGCATAATTACAAATATCCTCCACCCATCAACTCTATGTGCTGGAAATATGCAGAATTATCTTTCATTTTTCTTCCCGACTTCATCTTATTACAGGCAATTGAATGCCACATTCACAGTAGGATGAGGAAACTAAGCTGAAAAGCCAAAGCAACTCCTCTAAATGACTCTTCTTCAGAGTGCAAGGCCAGAGATTGACTAACTCTGGATTCCCTTCAGTTTTAATTCTTCCTGATCTTAGTGCTGCCTTTGATGGCGTGGATCATTCCATTCTAATCTATTAAATGAATGTGGATGTGGCGGTGTCCACTCTTGGTTAGGTGTTAGTGTTCCGATGGGTTGGTTTTCTTGGTGACTCAGAGGTTGTCTGTGGTGTTCCTCAGGGTTCTTTTTTAGGTCCCCTGTTTTCAGTATATATGATGCCATTAGGTGATATTATCCACAGGCATGTAGCGATAATCCTTGGCTGTACTCGCCTTTCATCCAGACAAATCCTCTACAGGGGCAAAACTGACTGCTTGCTTAAAGTTTTGGATGTCTCAGAAATGTTTAATTTCGGATAAAACAGAGGTCATGTTTTTGGGTAAACGGCACCAAATAAAACGGACATTTTTAAAACTCATCTCAGCAGCCTTTCCTCAGAACTAAAACTATTTTCTGATCCTGGTTCTGTAATTTGTCCCATATTAGTAGGGATGCACTGAATGTTCGGCAACTGAAATTATTTGGTCGAAAATAGCAAAAAAATCCCTTTCGGTGTTCGGCTGAATAAGTGACAATGCCGTTTTTGATGACGCGATAAAATAGCAACCAGCGTGGAGTGAGGCGCCCACGTTTTAAAAATGCAGCAAACATGTCGGCAGTGTAGAAGCATTTTAAAGTGTCCGAGAAAGACGTAAAAATGGCCATTTTCAGTATGGAAAAATAGTAGGCACACACAGTAGGCATTTCAACTATTTCATTATCTCTGAGGCATCATTGTTTTGAAATGAGAAACTGTCAAAAAACGATTTAACGATTCCGATCCTAGGTACTTGTCTGTTCCATGCACACCGTTTAGCGCTGCATCAATGAGAATAGGAACCGACTTTAATGTGAGACTGCAGAGAAGCTACTTCATACAGAAGAACCTGCCACCTGAAAAAGTAGACTTATGTCTAGGACAATAATTCATTTGTTTTCGGTTCATCCACTTTTAGCACTCTTTTCAATGCACTTTTTAGTTGTAGGCTACAGAGAATGCTACATTCTTTCAGCAGTCAGTTATAGGCCTAATATAGACTAATCAAGAAGGGGGGCCAAATAAAAATATGTTTGTTTTACTAATTTATTTATTTTATCTTGTGCTTTGTGGGTATAATGTCTGCTGGAATGTTAAAAAAATGTTCAGTGTTAAATAAATATTTTTAAATTGTAGTTTTGTAACTGATTTTTTCTTTGAAAAGCAATACAAAATAGTAATAGATTAAAAATGCCCCCTAACCAAAATAACTGGGACTGAAAGATTACCTGTATCATCATCTTGTTAACAAGCTGCAAGAAATAATGGCTGAAATACCAGGCTAGAATATTATTTTTAATGGCACTTACATAATTATAGTTAACAAGATGAGTGTCATCTCTTTAGCCAACCAATATCACAGGCTACATACCAAGCTGCGTTTATCAACTACAGGGCTAGTTTAGTTGGCATCTGAACAATTCCATTTGTTCAGCCAGGTATTTGCCCAGATCTACGTTCTGCAAGCAATATTAAACTGTTACCCAACCCTGCCTACTACTACATTTCCCTGCTCCTCACGCCATCACCAGTTTAATGGCAACATTCCCAAACCTGCCAATAACCTTCACCTAGTCCCTCTTCTGGCCTCATTTGGACATGCCTTACCTGCTTCACCACTTCAGGGGGAAGCTCATTCTTCCACTGCTTCAGCTGGCGGGAGGCAAAGGAGTGCAGCGCGTAGGACATGGTGCCATACTCAATCCACAGCGACAGGTTGGAGGTGTCGATCTCTAGGGCCCGCCGGAAGCAGGTCAGCACAGCCAGCGACTGCTTCCAGATGGGCCCGGCACTCTTCAGCTCGTTGGAGTTCAGCTTGTCCTGAATGCGGCTGGCTCTGGCCAGGGCCATGCCTGCCCAGGAGTCAAACCTGCGGAAGGAGCAGGAGATGCACCCGTGAACACGGCTAGCCAAACAAAGACTCCCATCAGAAACGGGTCTCGTAAAACCACCTTGTATTAATACAGATATTCATGTAATTTCTATCACTGAGCTAATATTCTAATATCTGGGCATTTATTTTATAAATTTTCAACAGAAAAAGACAAGAAAAATTAAAAAGACAATTAGGCTTACACAAGCTATGGGGGTTTTGTTTCCAATCCAAGTTGTCCCTAATCATACTGATTGAACAATACATCCTGTTTTTACGAATGTAGCTACAGCATAGAAGAAAGGAGTTTCACACTCTATTAAAATGGGAATGAAAACACACCAGTCATTACAAAGGAAAGACATGACTTTGTAGCTCTGTCAATATTACTCCGGTAATGGACTTGTCTAGCCCTTTACAACCCATCCCTTTACCATAATCTCTGACACCTAGGGGTGTCACAGTATGAGTTTATTGTGTTAACTACTCCTCATATTTAAATTTTATTCAAATATAAAATCAAACTTATTCAGGAATGTTTGTCTTTTTTTCCAGCTTTATTATTCAAAACAGGTTTTTCCAGCATCCACGTTCTTCATTTCGGGACTGGATGATTCAGTCTGGTTCCAGTACACAAACTAGAGCCGAGTTCAACCTTGAGGGCATGAATCAATTCCATTTGTAGGTCCTTAGACCAGCTAGAAAACTGACCTGTCTGGACACACGCAAATGTCATGCATGTAAAATTTGATGGCCTTTGATTGTTCCTTGTTTTTGAAGTGGTAGTCGGCTAAAAGGTAATACAGCTCATTCACCAGTGGGGGTGCTGAAGAAGCTCCTTCAGGCAGACAAGGAACCTAGACAAAAACACAACATGAGTTGGTCAAACCATAGTCAGCTTACACTGGCAATTCAAAGAGTTATCCGTTACCAGGCTCCCCAAGTTCTCGTTGGAGTTCTTCACTTTCTTAGAGTAAAGGCAGATTTGTCATTTATATTGATAGGCAGGTCAAGGTTGATTGTCACAAGTCCACAGAGCCCACTGCCAGACCACAGAGGGCACAGTTAATTTTTTGACAATAAAACTGACCTGATTCTGTAAAATGTTATTCTATTTCTTTCTTAATCTACTTATCTGTGCATAGGCTAACTGAAAACACGCAGGACTTTTGGCCCCTTTAGAGTTGGAATTCCACACCCTTGACTTGGCGTGATGATTAAAACAGTGGTTCTAAATCCTGGTCCTGGAGGACTGCTACGAGTCAAGGTTTACATTCTAGTCAAGTCCAGTATTCTATAAAAAATGCATTGGCTTAATTTAAATAGTTGAGTATTTTCCGCTCTATACAGATGACAAGAAGGAAAACCTCTTGAACAGTAGCTCTTCAGGACCAGGACCCAGAACAACTGGATAAGAATTTCCATCAGGGGTCTTCAGTCTTCCCCCTCCACGTCACGTTTGTTTATTATATAGTACAAAGAAAACACATGTTTTTTATTCATTTATGCCTATTAAACACATTATAAATATGTGACTATAGTCTAATGAATTAGGGTTCAAGTTAACATCTCAAAGAAAATTAAGAGGGACATAAAAAACCCAGCACAAACAGGGATCATGGATTTTCATGAATATATTACTGTTGCTTTTTTTTGTTTTAATTTGAGATTAAAAGTAAATTACTTTTTTTATGCCTTACCGCATATTTACGTATGGCACCTTCTGATGGCCCGCGCAAGTAAACCATGGATATAGGCAACAGGAGGCAGACACTGGACAAGCATGAATCACAGAGGCATTTGGCTGGGCTGTTGTTAGCTTAAAATAGTTACACACTACTCTGCAGTGTCCAGAGCGGTCTGTGCTAGGCAAGCCGCCCCTCAACATAAACAACTGAGACTCACGCCATGATTATATAAGGAGATGTCGAAAGAACCAAAGAGGGGGGATGGAGGGCTGGGGCTGAGCCAGGAGAAAGCTATACTGCATTCCAATTCCCACTTCAATTTTGTATTTTAAAGTTACCTGTTACATCCAGAAGAATAGGCTACATGACATTTTCGGTTTATTTCAGTGACCTCGAAATGAAGAATTTTCAGCAAGTACAATTTTATATATTTTTTTAACAACACTCTTATTATACAGATATACCTGTCAGTCACAATGGAGAAGTCCTGTTCTGGATTGATTTAACTTGGGTTTAAAGCATGAAAGTGAGCTTGCTTAGCAGCTATGTTTCATCATTAGGCCGATTTAGGAAGCATTTTAGTTCCTGTCATTTGTGGGTTTTTTGGTTGTTTTTCCACTGATTCACTGAAAATCTGCATTAAGTAGATTTAAAAGCATACAAACTACCTAGCAACTAGACTAGGCTTTTATTAACATTATTAGCACGTGTGATGATAAAAGGTCGGAGACCAAAAGAAGTGAGCACCTAAATGAGGAAATACAGGATTCCTTCTGTTGTGACTGGGGTCGACGCTTGCAGGACTGCTCCCCGGCTCACACTGACCTTGAGTGCCCCGCCCTCGATGTAGGCCAGCACCTCATCCATGGTGAGGGTGGGGGCGTCGCTCCGGGGCACGATGCCCGAGATCCTCTTCAGCAGGTTTGAGAGGTCCGCTGATACTGTGCTGGTCTTGTAGCTGTCAAACTCTGGCAGTGTCTTCGGTTTGAAGTACTGGAACATGAAGAGGGCGTCGGCCCACTGCAGCTCCACCTGTGGCACAGGGAGCAGACGCTGTGGCAATGAGGTATGAAACCATGACACAGGGGAGACGATCACCGTGGAAACCGCCTTGTGGCGGGTGCTATCGCCACGATGTGGGAAGCACCTCACCGGTTTCCCCGACGCGCACCATTCCCACAGCGCTTTACTTCATAAAGGAGAACAGCCCAGTAATAACATCATGGCTGCCATACTGAATAACAACTGTCCAACTGTTGTTTACCTGAACCTACAACGTCTTACAGTAAGGATAAGACAGCGCCAAGTGGAGTCAGAGCAACGGCTTTAACCCCCAACTACTTTTACTGTTTCCAATAAAGGCAGGAGACTGTAAGGGCTGAGATTGGGATAAGATAGTGTCCCATGACCGGTGGTCGGTTTTACCCTTACAGGAATGGATACAGCACACAAATTTAGCCGCTAAACCCACACCTCCCCCTCAATTTTACACAAATCTGCTTGTAATCCTTAACGATTTATTTAGGGCAAATTTCCATTTAGTCATTTGAAAGAGGCTTTTATCCAAATAACAAAACAAAAAAAATCATAACCAAGTTCATAATATAGTACCAAAATCAAGTATGAAATTACAGAACTGACACATTCAGTCGGGCCAGGGTAAAGCGAAAAGGTGGATTTTAAGCATGAATGTTTCAAAATCTCACTCCACCATCAAGGTGAATGGGGACCGACTGCTCAGAGAGTAAAGATGCCAACAGATGACCTACAGCAGAGGTGGATTGGATAAAGAACTGAAGACAGGATCACTTCACGCTAGTGGATAAAGTGGCAATCAAGTTTAATTTAAAAAACCTACAATACTTTACCTACACTGAACAGAGACATAACTCATTCCCTGTAATGTTATTAGTGTTTTTAAACAAAAAAGATGATGCAATGAGTCATTATTAGGTTATCTAGAGGCCTTAATAGTTTGCCTTTTTTTTTAGCCTGTGAACTTCATTAAGTACCTCAAATACCCACACAGTTCACATATATTAGATATGCAACAAATTAAAGTCTACACTGGGCTTTTTCTGTCTATCTAAGACAAAGGCCTCTTCCCAGCAGGCAACTGCCCACATTTCCTCAAATCGACAACCAGAACCACTGTTTTGGTAAATTCAATGTGTACCTAATATAAGCCAAAAAAACAAACTCTCATTTGGTCGATATTCTAGGGGTTCTCTATGGTACATTCTCAGAGAAAATGCACTTCTGAATTTATAGCCGCAGCTGGACCACTGATGTGCCGAGCATTGTTTCTTACTGAATAAATACAAATAACAATTCCAAGTGTAGATCACAGGCAGAACAATTTGACACAAAAGGGACCCAAACAGAAATTAACCCATCGTAATGAAAAAGAAGACAATGACGTCTTTCACTGTTAGGAAGGGAATATGGCCCAGTCCGTACACAATCCAATCACACAACGGTCAACGCTTTTCATCTGGGTACATTCGCCTCCACACAGGCCTCCCTCTCTGCTCTTCACGCTGGTCAATATTTCGCTCAGCAACCTACTTGTCCACAGGGTCGGTTACCAGAAAAAAGCTGGCATTTGCACTGATAGCCGACTCCCGTGAGATTTCCCAATGGAGGGTACAGAACGGCTGTGATTCGAGGCTGCCGAAGCAGGTGGATAACAGACCGTGATGTAGTTCCAGACTAGCGAAGCGAGTGGATAACAGACCGTGATGCAGTTCCAGACTAGCGAAGCGAGTGGATAACAGACCGTGATGCGGTTTGAGACCAGCAAAACGGGTGCATAACGGACTGTGATGCGGTTTAAGCCAGCAAAACGGGTGCATAACGGACTGTGATGCAGTTTGAGACCGGCAAAGCGGGTGCATAACGGACTGTGATGCGGATCCAGACGGGCAAAGCGGGTGCATAACGGACTGTGATGCGGATCCAGACGGGCAAAGCGGGTGCATAACGGACTGTGATGCGGTTCCAGACGGGCAAAGCGGGTGCATAACGGACTGTGATGCGGTTTGAGACCGGCAAAGCGGGTGCATAACGGACTGTGATTTGTGCCCCATTAAAGGTTTAAACTCCTTCCAAAATAAGGGTCAGTGGTTCCCACTAATTGACTAATAGTCTAATTTGTCCTCATAATGGTCTCATAACGAGCCGAAAACCATAATTTTTACACTTCTCATCTAAAATATTTTTGCACTTATATATCTCTCACTCTCGAGCTCAGTCATCTCCACACCCGCTGCTGTAAACTCGCACGCGCGCGCACACACACACACACACACACACAGGTAACATGCTAATGTTACTGCCGAAGTTAAAATCATTAAAATTTACGTAAATGAACGTTAGCGTTACTAGGTTAATTGGCATACACAGCTATTGTTAGCAGTCTGAGGTAATGCTATAAGATAAAAAGCTGAAACCAGGGATGCAAACAGGTAAGGAGTAAAAAAGGTGAGAACACTGCGTGGTGAGACCCCCCCCCCCAAGAAAACTTTCTCCTGGGATCTACATGAATCTCATGGGTGACGGTGAATTTCACCAAAAGGTGAGGAGTTCGCATCCCTGTGAAACTGAAACTGACATCCCTAGTTTGTACCCTGCTTTTCAGAATGAGCAGACAAAAATATTTTCTTCAAATCCCAGACTATGAAGAGACAGCTAACGCTGAGGTAAGTAGCTAACTAGCTGGCTAGTAAGCTAGTAGATGGCAAGTCAATAGCCAAACAGATTATTCATAGACTTGTCAAAAAATAAACAGGAGTAACTGGAAACATTGCTTGTTTCTTTGTAGTATGACAGACTCCACGTAGCAGGAGTCCCTGTGGGGCAGCAGGAGGTAGTTCCCCCAGGGAGAGGGGTAGCAGGGGAGAAATTGTTTACAACAGCACAACACTAGCCTCTTCATTTTGCTCTCAAAGTGCACCAGATGGAAGAATTTAACTGTAAAATGTACAAAAATTGTTTTAAGATATATATATATATATATATATATATATATACACATACATATATACACACACACACAACCCTAGAGGGTCAGAGGTCCTGTGGGACTGACGGTATTTTATCTGAATGGTGAAGCCATTTGAAAATGTATCTCATTTAAAGACCTAGAATGTTAATCGATTACTTATTGAATTGTTTTTAGGCTGCTCCGTGGTCTTAATTATTAAGGGTGCCGCATTCCTTAAACAAACTTTGGGCTCAGCCCCTTTGAGATTCACAATTACAACTGACCAAGTCTCAGCAAAACAGTAATCAAAGTACAAATGCAGGCTTCCCTCTAGTGGCCACTGCAACCATAACAAAAACTAACAAAATAGCATCAAGGGAATTCACCAGACAGGGGATATTAATCAAACCCTCGCAGCAAAAAAGACCAGTATCGAAATTCTGGGAAACACAGGAAGACCTGAGCTGACCTTGAGAGATCTTTACAAGTCCAACCCCCCACTGTTTCATTCAGTCACTCCCAGCATGGCCAAGTGGCTTGTCGGATCGGATAACCAGCCATGTATGTGGAAAATTAAATAAAGCGGCGACACACACTGGATTGGTCAAGGTCCTCAAACCAGCCCCTCAAATCGGCAAACCCTTCGAGGGAGGCAGGAGCGAAGAAAGACGATGCTAGGTTAACGGACCTGCTGGGCTGAGTGCTCCTCCAGGTAGCGGGCCTTGCTCTTCTTGCTGGGGTAGGCATACAGGCAGTAAAAGCACTGCTCCAGGGCCGTCTCCAGCTCCTCTTTGTAGGGGTGGGTGTCCTCGGCCGCTGAGGCCATCAGTTCCCGCTGCAGGACCCGCACCTATGGGGGGGCGGGGCGGGGGGGTTACATAAAAATTCTGATATTCTGGTAGTTGTAGAAATTTATTACTGATATTATATTAGAATTGTTTTCTTTGAGTATATTGCATTTGGAATATAAACACAGACAAATCAGACAAACAAATACTGCAAACATAAAAAAAAAAAAATTATATTAAGAATGAGGAACTGAAATAAATGAATTTAGCCATAAATGCAAATTAATATATTTTTGTTCAAAAGATTTAACCGGCAAGCACCTTCAACTGAAACCTACCCTGATGGAGGGAGGTGTTAATGATATGACCATGTACGTATAGAGAAAACATGCGAGATCCAGAAAAGCAAATTGATACTGTACAGACGTTTAACTGACAGAGATTAGAAAACCCTACCAGGGACAACCGAATAGTATCTCAATTTGAACAGAATTTGAGTTAAGACTGAAAGGGGGGGGTGCGGCGCGCGTCCGTAAACCGGATCCGGAGACTACTCACGTAGAACTTGAGGAGTGCCCCGTCCGAGTTGCAGCACCAGGAGCGGCGTCCCAGGTACTCGTGGGCCGTGTTGAGCAGCATTAGGGAGGAGGGCAGCATGGGTGTTTCTGGGTCATCTGGGACAGCGAAAGAGCGAGAGAGAGATTTGAAAGGCTTTTCTTCTCGGGAAACGGACGGAGATGCAATGTTGCATCGGGACGTCCCGCAGCGCTCGCCTTCCTCGTCCTCGGTGGGCAGATGCTGCTTCAGCAGGCAGTCGAAGGCGGCCTCCTCGTGCTTGATAATTCGGTGCAGGATGATCCACGGCATCACGGAGGAGAAGTGTTGCTCCTTGGGGTCATCCAGCACGGCCATGCCATAGTCAATCAGCTGGGGTAGAGAAACAAGTATGTAAATTTCACTTTTCAATAAAAACACAGGTGGAGGAATGGGGACTAGGGCACTCGGGGCATGCATCTCCCTGACCTGAATAAGGTTGCTGGTAAGACGTGCCATGCTGGTGGAGCGCGGGGGATTGCTCAGTAGCTGCGGGTCCTTGGAGAAGCAGAGCTCAATGCCTTCCAGCATCTGGGTGATGGTGGCCGACCACTCGTCCTTGGCAGAGGAGGATGAGGAGGAGGAGGAGGAAGGCGAGAGGCTGTTGAGCTGCTGCAGGGCCTCATTCAGCGCTACCTCAGAGCACTCCAGGCACTGCCGCAGGTCCTGCTGCTTCAGAAGGGAGTTCTGCCACACCAGGAGGGGTACACACATCAAAGAGAAAGAGTCATAGGTGTCACACAGACAAATAACGTCAACCAGGAGAAGCACACACAGTCTTACTAAACATATCCCCCGAGTGGATAATTAAATCCCTTGTATAGAGCAGATTATCATATATTGATCTTCCTGGAACACTGCATTCTTGGTCAGGCCCGATCACAGAGGCCAAATGCTCTTGAATAGGGTCCAATATTTCTGTACAAAAAACCAATGGATCAAAATCCATAATGTGACGTGGCGTTTCCCAGCAACCCACATCGGTACCTGCAGCAGCAGCAATTGGGCCGGCCTCTCGGGGGTAGCGCTGATGAACTCCAGGGCCTTCATGCGCACTGAGCCCCCATTGCCCAGGGTGGGTCGCAGCAGCCGCACCACTGACTCGTAGTCACCTGACTCAAAGAAGCGCTGGATCTCCTCCAGGGACTGACAGCGCTCCAGGGACTTCAGCTTCTTATCGATCTAACCATGGGAGACAGGCTGTGACTGTCAACAGGTCCCTCAGAGCAGGCATTAATGAGGACCAGAAACCAGAGAAGAAACACGCGAGAACTGAAGCTTTTCCATTGAACAATACCACTAGTACGACAGGGCTTTTGGTGAATCAAAAGTGACTCACGGCAGTTAGGACCGATTAATTACTTTTAATAGACTGAGAGGAACAGCCCAATGCCACCACCAGTCCACTCCTATGCCCTGGATCCCAGACAGAAGTGCCCTACTGAATGGAGGCTGACCTCATCCACAGAGATGGCAGCGTCCATGCGCAGGTTGGGCAGGTAGATGGTGTACTTGTCTCCCTCAAGGCCACCAACTGGCTGGGCTGCCTTACTCTGGAGCATCTCGGTGCACATGTCATAGCTGTCTAGGGCTTGTTCCATGTCCCCCTGAGGGAGGACACATGATGCGTGGAGCCATGTCCAAAGGAAACACACACACACACACACTGTCTTGAATAACAACCACAACACAGAACTGAAGCCCATTATCGGAAGACATGTACACACAAGCAAACACACACCGAGCTCAACATGCACCATGCTCAGATGTTAAAATACAACAATTTTAAAAAAACAATTAAAGCTATGCTGCATGACAACCCGCATGCAGGTTTCAGTTCCTCCAAGGATTTTCAACACATTACAGGGAATCCAATTTATTTTAAAATAAAAAGTCTGCCGATTTCAGAGCAGTGGCGGGCCAGTGAGACCGTATACCTGCAGGGCCAAGAAGCGGGCCTTGAGCCAGTAGACACGCACGAGGAAGGGAAGCCATTTGTCCTCAAACAGGTCCCTCTGCGAAGAAGCGAAGGCCAGCTGCAGAAGGTCCCCCTGGAAATGCTGGCCCCCCTGATCGGCTGCCTGGCTCAGGGCGCACTTCCGCGGGGACACTGGACAGCAATGCCAATGTGTCAGGTTCCGTAACATCATCAACTTTGTAAATTGAGTTTTGTGATGCCACAACAGATTAACAAACAACAGTTTAAGTCAATTATGTTATATATGTAAACACTTATTTTCTGTTAAAATTAACTTCAAACTTCAAGTACATATCACTTTTTCGGAATAATATTTTCATACTTTAACTGACCTCAAAACAGGATAGAATGATATCTAAAAATATACACACACGTATATACATATACATATATACACACACGTATACACATACATACATATATACATACACATATATACATATCTGAAAGCAATACGTTACAACCAAAACAAACTATCCATTTACACGTACAGTATTTATATTTAACAAAAAACAATTCATAGGCATGTTGCTTAAGGACATCCCTGGCACAAATGGCATTTCACAGGGGAACACATCTCCCTCATTCCCCGATAATGACTGAACGACACTAACACAAACAGGGCTATACCATTCACATCTCACCAGTTTTTCCTTTGGCGAACGACCACTGCTCCAGCTGAAGCTCCATGCATGAGAGACTCATAACCATCATTTCCTGCATAGGAGAACTCAGATGAGTACAGAAAAGACAGCCAAATAGAACGGAAGAACAGTCACAAAGTACGTGCCATTCCACAATGCAAAGAGTGACTTGGTTGCATGCATTTTAAATACACGCATGAAAAGGATTTTAAAATACTTTGTATTAGACACAGGTCTGATACACTGTGCTATTTTAGAGGAAAAAACGTGACAGGCCCCCTCAATCACGTTTTGCCCTGTGATTTGCCCTGTGATTTGCCCTGTGATTTGCCCTGTGATTTGCCCTGTGATTTGCCCTGTGATTTGCCCTGTACCCGAATGTGTTGGTTGCTGCAGTCCCTCAGCAATGGGTTTGGCAGCCCACTGCTGTGCTTCCTCCAACAGCGGTAAACCTCCAGAACCACCTCCGCCAATCCCTGAGGCCACTCCTTCAGGAACTTCTGTCCAACGGTCTTCAGGTAGCGCATCATCAGCTCTAGTATTCCGCTGTTGGTCATGTTGTTGAGCAGGAAACAGTGGACGTCCTGCCGTTCTGGAGAAGTGCAGACACACACAAAAAAAATTTATAAATAAAAAATTGCAGAAACTGCAAATGCCCTTTCTAATTGTACGGGAATGTCATGTGACTATTATTGAGCACAAAATAAGGAGTAAGCGCTTATATTACTCTTATCATATTAGTTTCTGGTGCATAAAACAACACTAATGGATTAATTTTGTTCACACTACGGAAATACAGGAACTTTATATGGAATGTATGGAACCCGTTTTATTACATTATTTCGTGGGAGAAAAAATTGTAAATGTTTTTGATACGTAACCACGACAAATATCAATGATTGAATGCATATATTGATTTCCAGATTCTACATAATATATTCCTACTACTATATACAGGTCCTGTACATTGTAAAATTCCATTAACAGTTAATACTGCCATTTACAGGTAGCGAACAAACTGTAGCTATTTCAGAGAAGCCCACCAGATTCCATGAAAACAATGGAGTCGAAGGGCATGCAGTTGGTCCCAGGGTGTAGCTGGGAGTCCTGTTTGACCTCAGACTGTGTCTCATAGTTCCCCAGGCTCTCCTCGTCATCCTCCAGGTCAAACTTTTTCAGCCTGATCAGTAAAGAAAAGCAGGATGGTGACCACACAGGCCCACAAACAGACATCTTTTAAGTCTTCTGTCACTCAAGTTCTCCGATGGGTATACCTGGATGGGAGGTACTTGAGCAGGAGCTCCTGGAAGTCGATCTTCTCTTCCTTTTTGCACTTGGTATTCCTTACTCGAGCCGAGCGACGCTTGGCCGTTTCCACGTTCTCCTCCATCACGCGCTTCCTCTTGGAGGCTTTCTTTGACTTGTCCGTGAGAGAGCCATGAAATGCTGCAAAGGCAATGATGGAGAGGCCTGTCTGCACGGCCAACACACACTAGTGCAGAAAAATGGGTCTTTTACGCAAAACATATAGCGGAGATCAAAAAACTACATTTTCTAAGATGAGTGCTTATCACCACAGATTAAATATTACACAGCTCCCAACAGTGGTTTTGGCCGCCAGGGAGGACAGATACGACTTACTGACCCATGGTACTGGGGGTGGTGGTGACCTCCACGGTGCTGTGGCTCTGCACGAGCTGGACCAGAGGGGCAGTCGGGGTGATGGCGGGAAGGTCAGCCACGAGGGGCAGGGAGGGGTTAGGGCTGCAGCTGGGCAGGGTCTGGATCACACTGACCGGGGTGAAGGCCTGTGGCAAGGCCTGGAGGCACTCTGGGTCCCGGTACTCGGACAGGTCGATCCTGCGTCCCAGGCTGGGTCGAGGGGGCTCGCAGGTGGTCTGGTACATGTACATGGCCAGCAGGCTTTCCCCCAGGCACTTCCACCTGTGCATAAACCACAGTAGCATGCATCACTCAGGCATATCACAAACATAAAATCTGTAAAAAACCACAAAACATATTCCATACCCACTAAAGCCATAATGAAAACAGGCAACACAAGGCAAAAAGAAGTGCTGTGAGGAACACCCACGTGAAATATGTTATGGGCTGAACCAAAATCAGTTCTGGTTTAGGATCCTGGACGGAAAGCGCCAGCCGGCGGCGGCGCAGCTCCAGCCCCTCCTGCACAATGGCCCTGGCCTCCTCCTCGTCCACATCCACAGAATGCACTGACATATCACTGTCAGAAGGGGGCACAAGAGGAAGATTCAGAGGCTGCCTACCTCACCCCCCACCTCATTAGCTACTGCAGAGCCTATAAATAGAATCCACTTCCGGGAGTCTGGGTTGGGGGCATATCTTCGATACACAGCAGGCTTACAACATACACCCTAGCTTTTTTGGTAGTTTTAGTCATGCCGGAGGCCTCACCATTTCAAGAACATCTGGAAAGAGTCTTTCCTCAGGCAGGGCTGCTCCTGGAAGATCCTCTCCTTTAGCACCAGCCCTTTGGTGTAGCAGTGGTCCTTCTCCAGGGCTTTACAGATGAAATACAGGCAGCCTGGACAAGTAGGACAGGAGTAAAGGCAGCTCTTCAATTACTAATGTCATGCGCGCGCACGCACACGCACACACACACACACACACACACACACACACACACACACACACACATACATACACACGCGCGCACACACCTGCTCGCTAACCCATCACCATCAACTGGAAAACAACAACCTCTCTCGTCTCTTCCCTTAAATACCTGCTCCACTCTATTAGGTTCGTTTGACTTTTTTGGCGAGTTTGTGCAAAAGCTGGTTTAGAGGCATCGATTCCATCTGGTTACAGCCGGTTTACCGCATATCTCACGTCAGGACTTGTCTCCAAGACTTTAGCTCGGTGACTGTGCTCGGCGCCGCTTCAGTGTTTGTGCAAATGTGGGTTTTTAAAGTGTAACAGAAGAGGGCACTGGGTGGGACTCAGAGCGGCTGACCAGGCACCCAGCTGAGACTAGAAGCTGAGTGATGTATAATTGATTATAGCATTTAACGACAGTTGCACAGTTGACCCATGAGTCAATCATATAACTTACTATGACAGGGACCTTTATCAACAAACATCTTCATTAACCTTCATGTGCTCTAATATTTAATATTCACAGTATCCATTTTGTTCCATCTAAAAAAGGAGAAAATGGATGTGAATATTAAACACTGAATTACTATTTAAAAAAGTACTGTGAATGAATGCATGCATTCTGACTTCTTAGCTAATCTCTTACTAACAAAATGGCCTGTACTGACAAATACCGTATTTGACACTACAACTCACAGCTGTAGTCGCTGATCGTGTACAGGACTGTTATGAGGTTGTCCAGGCAGGGCCAGTGGTCTGGGTTACAGCGCAGACCCTCCTCGAAGGCGTGCCGAGCCAGCGGGACGCGCACAAGCCGCACAGCCACCTGGCCGATCTTGTACCACATATTCACATCTGTGGAGTCCAGCAGCACAGCCTGATGGCAGACAGATAGGGGCGCAATTTAAAACAAACAAACAAGGCCAACCCGTCACAACATTAATTTGTGACACAATATTTGTGAACACATATGATTAGTGTCTACCAAAAGAGGCTCTTTTGGATAATAACCATGTCCACACTTTTTTGTTAGGTGCCTGTGCGGAACTCCATTACCTCCAGGTAGAACTCCATGGCCGTCTCCAGGTCGTCTCTGAGAGCAGCCAAGCTGGCCAGGTTTTTGTAGGTCGAATACTTCAGCATCAACCCAGGGTGCTTGAGCCCCACCTTCTCATCATCTGAGGGCACAGCCTGTACAAACACAAGGGAGCAGGAGTTAAGTAGAGCTGGATCCACTCACAACACCTCCTGAGGATGATCACATATATTCACACCTCCTTCAGCAGCGGGGTCTCGAGAAGCTCATGGTAGGCCTTGGCCGATTCTTCAAACCTATCATGTTTCTGAAGATCCAAGGCTTTGTGGTACAAGGCAAATGCCTCAGCTTCCTACACCGAGAACAAAACAAACACGTTTTAGCTCTCAACCACAACAAGGTACACAATCATCATCTAAACACAAAGAATCTTTAAATTATTAAACCATCAATGCGATTATTAATTTGTATAAAAAGCACACATAGAACATTAAATTTTAAGTGTTTGAACTTAAAGGCAGGATATTGCCCTATAGGGTGCATTATTGACACTGGCGACTCTACAGGTGTGTGCAGATCTTCCCGATAGCGTGCGTTGGAAAGACACGCCAATCTCGACAGTTGTGTGTGTTTGTGTGTGAGTGTAGATCCTTCACCTGGGCTTCCTTGGTTTGGCTTTTGTGATTCTTCAGGGGATCCTCATGTTCGTCTACAGCCACAGAGGCCGCATTGAGTGCAGCAATTCTTATCTGGAGGTCAAAAGGAAGGTAAACAAAGGCATACTTACAACGTTCTGGTGTCAGTTTGGGCTTGTGGGCACCACCTTAAAAGTTAAGCTACTCAATACCAATCAGAAAACTACCTAATACCATCTGTTATTAACCCCTGGAGTTTAAGATATGCGTAAGGTTTGTGAATAGACTTCTTGCATATGCACATTTTGAAACATAAAAAGGCTAGCTACAAAACATTTTTATAATGGAATGCGACTTTAAAACCAAGGAATTTAACAATGCAAAAGAAATTACCATAATGTAATGGTAACAGGAATTACCATCAGCTCATGTCGACAAATCCTATAAAAGATAAGACTTGTAAAGACACCGAAACAATAAACAGTGCGATTTGATTAACGCAATGCACAAGCGAGGGTCTTCGAGAAATAATAATATTGTGCGTTTATAAAAGTCACACAGTTCATCTTTCCACGAAAGATTGTGCATGAAAAACCACAACACTGACCTGTACAGATAAACGTAAAGCTAGTTAATTAACTACACAGTACTGATTTCGCGTCCATAAAACATATAACTAGCTACCATATTTAAAAAAACACTTATTTTGTATTGAATCATATACGTTCTTCTGTAAGTTAGCAAGCTGGCTAACTAATCATCTCCTAACAGCATCTCCTTTCCCAAGTTGTTGTTTGAGCTAACAACTCGAACGATGCTAGCACTCAAAAGGTGGATTACAAAAAGGTCATAAGAATTATTCTTTGTAATGCAACTTCCAAACGTAAACGTAATGATGTAATATAACTGATAACTGCAATACCTTTCGGTAAATGGTAAGCAAGTGCATGTCAGAGGACAATAATACCGACTAATGCCATAAGAACACCGCTCGTTGATTAGTCAGTAACGAAACATTTCATTGGTCGTTATTTGGAACACGGTGCCCAATCTTAAATTTCAATACTCAGGAATAAATTCCTATTACAAAAATATTGGTGAATTGGATATAAGTAATATATTTCACATTCTAATAGAAACTAAATCAAGTTAGTTTGAGTTTTAGGATGAGTTGATTACGATTCTTGAATTAATCGTTAGTTCAGCGAATTAAAATAAATGCCTCTAGGTCTATAATAAATAAAAGTTCATCTTTTTATCTTTCAACAAATATTTAATACCATAATATACCGTGTACCGTTCGTTGAACGCCACAGTAATGTAAATCAATCCTATTATATGACTTTTTACAGGAGTCCATAGGGTGAAAAACAAATGTCCGAATTCATGTTTGAATCATTCCAGGTTCTGTCAGGACAAGACTTTGAGATACACATTATATAAAACTTGCTGTTCTTTCAGTGGATAAAAATAGCTGCAAATGTTCGTTGTTGAGATTTAATAAAATAACAATTTACTAAGACAATTAATAATGACTACAAGCTGGCAGTGTTGTGAGGATTCATGAAAAAGTAGCAAGGTGGAAACTACTGCTCACCAAGAAAAACATGAATGCTTGTCTCAAGCTTAGTGGATGATCCCCAATAGTTCTGGAACAATGTTCTGCGGACAGATGAGTCTTTGATGAACTTTTTGGCCTACAAGGGCCTCCTTATGTCCTGTGAAAATAATACACTCTATTGCACAGTAAGAGCCTCATTCCAATGGTCAAGCTTTGTGGTGGTAGTGTCGTGGTTTGGTTCAATGGTTGGACCTGGACATTACTGAAGAAACCTTTAATTCTGCTCTGTGTCAGAGAGAATAATCTGTGTACAGGAGAATGCTAGGACATCCGTCTGTGAGCTGAAGCAGATATGTAAGTGGTTCATTCAGAAAAACAATGATGAAAGTCTTCATCAAGTGGTTGAACAAGAATTTTAATGTTTTGGAATGGCCTAGTAAATCTACACTAAACCCCATTGAGATGCAGCAGGGCCTGAAATAAGCGATCATGCTCACAAATGCCTGAGTTGAAACAATTCTGCATTGAGTGGGACAGTTCTTCCACAACACAGTAAGAGACTAATCAATAACTACAGGAAGCATGTTGCAGTTATTGCTGATAAAGGTGGAGTAGACAGCTATTGGTTCTAAGGGGCAGATTACTTTTTTACATGGGGACATGTGAATACATAAAATAAGTATAGATTTGTTTGTTCAATCTTTAGTTTCAGGTGATGATCTGAATATTCAGTCAAATACACAAAAATTGGACGGCACAAATACCTTTTTGCTGTACAGTATATTGTATGCCCTTTATACATTTGTGGTTAGCAGAATCAGCTAAGGACCTGGACCAAGGTACGTTATGCCAACAGATACCCTCTCCAGTCAAACTGAGAACTTTGTTTCCGACTTCAAAATTATTCTCTAAATCAGAGACTTTCAGAGCCGGATCAAAAGGGACATGTCCCCTCCAGCCACCCATATGGACTGTGTAGTAGGTTACATGACCAATGACCATCATTAAAAATTTGGCATCACGTTGTCAGACTTCACAATCATTACCATCTTTATTGAATTTAAGCCCAAACAAAAAGGCCTTCGGGTTTATTATACATCTATTTAACTGTCACCGTTTTAGAAATGTACATCCTTTTATCTCAGGTACAAAATCTACAGATTTCCCTGTTTACCACAGCATTCATCATATTACTTGTAAGGCTTTTCAATACTGTTCTATTTTGGAATGAGGGGAGAGATTTAAGAGAGTTCAAGTTCGTGAGAAGCCTCAAAAAGCACTCAGCTGTGTAGGAGACCTTCTGCAAGTCAAGCAGGCGTGGCTAGGAACAACAACCATACTATTATTAATTTTTTTCTCAGTCACATTGTAGACTACCTAAGAGGTAATTTTTTAAAGGCACTAATGAGAATTACAGATATTTATGCAGAAGTAAACAACCAGCTGGTTTTTATATTTAAAAATAAAATAAACAAAGAGGTAAATCCAAACACTAATGCCATATCGTTCATTCTTCCATAAACATTTGTCGTTGATTTTAGATGTGCTTCTTGGCTTTTTCTTCCTGAAAGGATGACATAAAAAAGTGTTACATTCATTAAAAAAATCTCTTTTTTTCAAAACTGTATTTAAATTTTTGAAAAGCAATGGCCATCATTGATATGTTGCTAAACCGTATCTACGTAGCTGTGTGACAGGTGGTACGACATGACTCCTTAATAAGCACTGTCAACAAGACAAATCAAAACACACATGGTCATGATAAATGCCACTGATTCATTACTAAGCTATATTAGCCAACATTACCTTGATGGCCTTCTCAAGCTCCAGGAGGGTCTGCTGATAATGGAGCTCCATGCCCTTTAGGTTCTCAGGTTTGACAATGTGCCTCTGCACGCCTGGGCTGCCTGCATCCTGCACCATCTGAAGGAATGGCTTCTCCTGAGGGGAATCGGAGATTTCAGTCGGTCACGGAACACATTCAACCACCACTGAGTCACAGTCCGTCTTCTAGGATACCGGAATGCCGAAACTGCAGTCCTGATAACGATGGCCCAAGAAAACATTAACTTGGTATCTTTCCCTGAAGAAGTACTGTGTTCTCTGCTTGTCCTGGTCACACCCTGACCTTACCTGAACTCCCAGCAGGAAAGTGAAGGCCAGTCCAGCTTTCCCCGCCCTAGCAGTCCGTCCGACCCTGCGGACAAATACCATGACATCATCATCATCATCATCAAGGCACTGCTTCAACAGGAAGCTAGTGTTCTAATCAATATTTCAGTATTACTGGGATATTAAATCTTGATTATTTTACGATTTTTTTCCCTTCTTACCTATGAACGTAGGTCCTAATAAACTGAGGTGCGTCGTAGTTCACCACACATTTCACTCCATTGATGTCAATGCCACGGGCAGTGGCATCTGTGCTGATTAACCTTTTACAAACAAAACATGGTCTTAGTGCCTGCATTCACTTCTATACGGTTATAAAATTAGGATTTTTAAAGCAAATCGAATTCTTAAATGATAAAACTACATTGTCAATTGCATAGCAGAGGGTAAGAGAATGAGCTTAAAATAAATTTTTTACTCTCCCACCAAACACACACGCGCACACAGGCACTCACAGCTGGATTTTGCCCTGTTCGAAATCCTTCAGGGCTTTCTTTCTTTCACTGGGGCTGAGTCGCGAGGAGAACTCAGCTACCTGCACTCCACCATACAACTGACACAGCAAGTACAGCCTGCGGGAGAGAGGGACCCCTTATCAAACAGCGAATAAAAATAGAGGGCTGCCCGAATGAGAACAAGGGAAACGGGAGGCCAGAAACTGACCTGTGGGCCGCGTCTCTGGAGTTGGTGAAGCACAGGATGGGGCTGAACTTGAGCCGCAGGATGAAGTGGAGGATGAGGAGCGGCTTCTTGTTCAGAGTGCACGGCACGTAGTACTCCTGCAAGGACAAACATCTCTCCATGGCTGGGCTCACATGGGGAAGAAAAAGCCTAGCTGCTGAGGTCTGGAGCTGTGACCTCGTTCGCTCGCTGCTGAGGTTTGGAGGATCTGAGCTGTGACAGTAGGGCGGGGACACTCACTCCTGAGGTCTGGGGGACTGCGCTTACCGTCAGGCCCTGGGGAAAGTTGAAGCGCTCCTGAGGCTGAGGCGCGGTGGATTCGGGATGGCCGTGGGTGGAGCTGAAGAGGCGGGGCTGATGCAGGCCCAGCTGCTGCAGCTTCTCTGGGTCATGGGTCAGCGTGGCCGAAAACAGCAGCTTCTGCAGGGGCATCTGGGGCAGGGACAGGCTGCAGGAGGAACCAAGCTTGAGGACAAAGATACACTGTGCCACAAAACCTCCCTGACCAATTCTGTGGCTAAACCGTGAGGTCCTAGCCCTGCACAGTGCGAGATGGTCAATAATATGCAACCAACTGTTCTTCTGAGTGCTCTATGACCTGAAAAAATTGACTAAATGACACTTTTGCAGTGTGACAGGTGGTACGACACGACTCCTTAATAAACACTGTCAACAAGACAATTCAAAACACACATGGCCATGATAAAAGCCACTGATTCATTACTATGCTACAATCACATTGTTAAAAACATGTCTCCAGCCAGCCAATTTAAGTGCGAAGCTAGATGTACACTGTATCTTTCTTTATGTAAAGCGTCTTTGTGACATGGCAACATGTGAAAAGCGCTGTATAAAAATAAAATTG